>PVIH01013930.1:15211-56275 GCA_004025045.1 Sigmodon hispidus
ATTCTAGGCCAGCTAGGATATAAGAGCCAGGTTGTTTGGGGTCACACTTTTAATCCCCCAAACTCAGAAGGCAGAGGCAGGTGGATCTTGGTGAGTTCAAGGACAGCCAGGTATACACATCAATTCCAGGACAACCAGAGACCCTGTCTAAATAATCCAAAATCCCCCCCACCTCAAAAAAAAAAAAAAAAAAAAGAAAAGAAACAAACAAACCCAAGTACTGGGGACAAGCCCCTGTTCCAGCTGTAAAAGACCTGAATCCAGTTACCTGTGGCACACAACTGCCTGTAACTGCAGCTCTGAGGAGCAGTATCCCCTTTAGACTTTTTAGCACCTCTGCTTGACCCAGACTTTTTTTTTTTTTTTTTTAACTTTATTTATTTGCCTTGGTGTTTGCCTGGAACTGGAACTACAGACAGTTGTTAGCTGCCATGTGGGTGCTGGGAATCGAACCCCGGTCCCCTGGAAGAGCAGACGGTGCTCTTAACCGCTGAGCCATCTCTCCAGCCCCGACCCAGACTTCTAAAATTAGGCCTGAATCCCCACTTTTCACTCAACTTGCAGTTTCTGATTAAACTGTGTAAACACTCAGTAATACAGAAAACAGCAGACACCGGGAGCTGCCCCCTAGATAAGAAGTTAAATCCTGACAGGAGGGTGGTCTTGAGTGAAAGAGAGGATTTGATAGCCTAACAAAGAGAAAGGGGAAAAAATACCTAGGAAGCTAGTCAGATGTGAGAAGGGTTAGGGTCAGGCGCAACCTCTCCATGGCCAGCAATCTGTGAGATAAAAGCTTGTTCTTGAAGGGTCAGAAAAATCAGACCTGGATCATCTTCTGGCTATGGAAGGAAAAGTGGCCTCCAGACTGACATGATCTCCCAAGCTGCCTGACATAACCATTTAATCCAGGTTCTACAGAGCTCTCTCTGAATCTCATAACATTGTTGCATAGGAAGCCTCTGGTGAAACATCAGTCCATGAGGAGCCTCGCTCAGCTCCTTCCTTTAAAAGCCACTGCGAGTCAGTCCAAACAGACCTAGCAATCACACAGACCTCAAAGGAGGGTTTTGTTATCCATAGCAGTGACGTGTTGTCAGTGTGGTCTCTTAGGCCACTGTCACAGTTATCTTTGAAAATGTACCGTGCTTGCTTTTCAGTGACCTCTGCCTGTCTTCACCACATTCTGTGTCTGATTCTTTCCAGAGATTGCAAGGGATTTGAGGTTGAGCCAGTGACAAAAATCACATCACATATTACCAGTAAGTGGAGAAGACAAGCTAAAGAAGTATGGGACAGTGCAGCTCAGTGGTACAGGACTTGCCTATTTTGTCTGAGGACCCCTCCCACACACACATACACACCAGCAAATCTGCCTTAGTGCCAGCGTTTGCGCTGAACAAAGCAAACAAGGAAGGAAGGTCAAAGCTCGAAGCTGTGTCCTGAGGGAGCCAGGCCTCACCCTGGAGTGTCTCAGTAAGAGACAGGTACAGCCTTTGTCCTTGGAAGCTTCTCGTGAATGCTAATAGATTGTAGCTACTGCTTTTGATGGGGCAGGGTTTATATCACTGTTCTTCATAGCCCAAGGCTGGAGAGATGGGATGGCTCCTCGGTTCAGCGCACTTCCAGAGGTCTTGAGTTTGATTCCAGAGTGAGATATAAAAATAAAAAAAATTTAAAAAGTGTCTTGGGGCCATGAATGCCTTGTTTAACTTAGAGAATGCTAGAGTGTTATTTAGTATAGGAGGTTTTAGTAAGTGTACATTTGTAAAATGGCAGCGTGTGCCTTTAGTTCCAGCACTCAGAACACAGAGGCAAGCAGATTTCTGTGAATTCAAGGGCAGCCTGGTCTACAAAGCAAGTTTCAAGCTAGCGTAGCCAGTGCTACACAGCGAGACCCTGTCTCAAAACAAAGCAGATGGAAAGAGGGAGGGAGGGAGGGAGGGAAGAAGGAAAAAAGAAAGAGAAGGAAGAAAGGTTGATTCTGGGGCTCTTACTAAATGTGGAAGAAATACATGCACAATGCTTTCCCTCTATCTCCTCCTTTAATTAACCTGTTCATGTAAGGCTGGTTCCCCTGAAGCTTGCAACAGAAAGCACATGTGAAGCTTCTGTTTTGTTTTGAAGACTATCTACTCATCACCTTTGACTGCCCTGTATCACTTACCTTATGACAATGATCCTCAAATACTTTGAACTTCTCAAAAAAGATTTGTTTAAGTATGTGAGTGTTTTGTCTCTATGTATCTATGTGCACCATGTGCATGTCTGGTGCCCACGGAGTTCAGAAGAGGACATCGGCTCCCTTGAAACTGGAATTCCAGATGGTTGTGAGCCACCATGAGGGTGCTGGGAACGGAACCTATACCCAGGTCCTCTGTAAGAACATCAAGTAGTCTAAACCACTAAGTCATCTCTCTGGGCTTGCCCCCTCGCAAATCCTTTTAAGGACATTTACTTGTTTGTCTTCTTTCTTTTCTTCTTTTGTTCTTTCTTTTCTAAGATAAGGTCTCACTAAATAGTCTTGGCCATCTCAGAACTCCCCCTTGGAACCCAGCCTAGCCTTGAATTCATGAGCAAGCCTCCTTTTCCAGCATTTCAGCAAATCCTAGGACTATATGTTTATGTCACCATACCCAACAAGACCCATATTTTTAGTGCAAGAATTTGTCTTCTTTTCCTGCAAAATGGAACTTGACTTATTGTCATTTTTTGAGTGTGCATGTATGTATGTGGAGTGTGTGCATGTATGCATGTTTGCATATGTGTAGGTGCATGTGGGCATGTATGTTTGCATGTGTGTGGATTTGTGTAGGTGTGTATGTTTGCATGTGTGTGGGTACATGTAAGTGTGTATGTTTACATGTTTGTGGGTACATGTGGGTATGCATGTTTACATGTGTGAGGGTGTTTGTGAGGGTGCATTTTTGCATGTGTGGGTGCATGTGAGTATGCATGCTTAGGCCTGAGTTTCCCTTACTTACTCTGGTCACTCTCTACTTTATGTACTGAGGCAGAGATTCTCCATTGAACCCAGAATGTGTCAATACATGCTTCTCTGCTTCTGGGGTCTGGAATTACTGACAGGCCACCACACTCACCCTGGCATTTAGATGAGTTCTGGGTACCAGAACCAGAATATTGTTCTCAATATTCGGTACTTTGTCTACCAAGCCATCTCTCCAGACCCAGTTTTGGATTTCTGTTAATTCCCTCTATTGGCTTCCTTGTAGGTAAAGTTTTTCTGGTTTCTAGTCTAACGTATGTGTTACTTATCATTCACAGAAAGTCCCAGTTAATGCTTTGTTTGACTATTTACCATGCAACCAGATGACATCCCATGTTAAAGCAGGGCAGCAGGCCACACTCCACATCATTTTCAGCCAGAGGATCTCTGATATTACCCATTCAAAATTTTTTTACCCATTCCACAACTTTTTATCTAAATCAGGAAAGTGGTGCTGAGGGAAGAAAGATGTGGAATTTAAAGGAAAAATCTTGATGTTAAAATGGCTGGTGAACTTGAGTCATGCCAGGACTCAAGAGGCCAAGGCACAATTGCTGTATGACTAAGGCAGTCTGGGCAACGTACACATTTCAGGCCAGTCTACCCAGGATTCATTGTTATGACATAGAAAGGCATTCCATTTCTTTCTGTAGCCAAATACAGTTGGCAGTGCTGAATATACTATATCATGTTTGTCCATTTTTGATAGACATCAGGTGTTTCTGCTTCTTTACTATTGGGAATAATGCAGCTATGAACACTGTGTAACGGGCTGAGGTTCAGGAGTAGAATGCAACCTTAGCACTGGACAGCCCCGGTAGACATAATGTCTACCCTCTGCATCTGACACCACCACACACTCACTGTTTTATGTATACTTTGTCCATGTACATGGTTTCACTTCTTTTGGGTGTACCAAGGAGTGCTATTGTTAGGATATCAATAACTCAGACATTTTGTGGAACTGACAAACTACTTCCAAGACAAGTGCATTGTTTTATATCATCACTCTGAAATGTGAGGGTTTCTTCTGCAGATACAGCCTCACTGTGATGGTCTTGATTGCCAGTTTGATTGGATTGAGAGATGAGATGTGTAGGGAATTAGTAAAACACACCTGTGGGTGTGCTGTGCGTTATCTCCAGAGATGACTAGATCATGCATTCGGGCTCTGACCTAATCAGTGGTTTAATCCATTGATGGATTCATATTAATAGACTATTGGAAAGGTGTGAAACTCTTGATGGTAAAGGTATAGCATGAATTCCAGTTGTACTGAAAGAGACTCAGAGCCAGATATCGAGGAAAGGCTGAAATATCAGAGAGAGGAAACACCATAGTCAAATCTCACCCAGCCGTCTTCCATCGTCTTCAGCCTCACTGTTTTCTTACACCACCTTAAATGCCTTTCTTGAGAGCCAGCTGTATCCCATCCAGGTTAGGACTAAAGGCAAAAGCTACTTTATTTGGTACTCAGCCTTGAACTCATAGAAACACAAACAGTTTTGTCTCTGGAGTTATGGGATTAAGGGCATAGGTGACCATTCTCAGGCTTTCCCTGTGCTGGGATTAAAAGTGTGTTCCACTGAAGCCCAGCTGTTTCACCTTGTACTCAAAGATCAAGAACTTCCTGAGCTATGTCTGCCTAGTTTTTGACTGTGGGTTGATCTCTTGATATTCCAGGTTTTATTAAGTATGTAACATATCACCACAGTATGGCCTAGTTAAAGAACTAGGTTGTAAATAAACATTCCCATGTCCCAACCACCCAGTCCTAGATAATCACCTCAGAGGCTGAATATGAATTATAAATACTCAATAACTCAGGCTTATTGCTAACTAACTCTTACATTTTAAGTTAACCATATTCCTTATTTATGCTCTGCCACAAACTGAGCTGGTACCTTTATTAACCATGGCATGTACATCTCCTGCTTCTGCTGCATCTGGCTGGTGACTCTGCACTCCCAGAATTCTCTCTGTGTCGGGCTGTTTCAACAATCACTTCCTGCCCAGCTATCAGCCAATCAGCTTTTTATTAACAGTGAGAGCAATGCACATTTACAGTGTGCAATGATTGTTCGAAGGTAGTAGGTTACTTGGAGTACGCACGCCTTTGAATCCTATCTGGCCCTGCCCACCTCCTTTGTCTTTCTTTGTACCTGGTCGCGCATCTGTCACATGCTCCCAGTACTGTGATACTCAGCATTACCTCAGGTCCTCCTGAGTAGAAACTGTGAGGCAGAATAATTCTTTTCTCCTTTGTTATTTCTCCCACCGACTGTCACAGGGTGGAAAGTTCAGGAATAGCCACCACTGCTGGCTTTCTAAGGCAAGCCAACCTGGCAGGTGGGAAGTGGCACTCACTGTGGTCTCACTGAGATGTGGTCTTGCTGTGTAACTCCAGCTGGCCTGGTACGTACTCCATTCTCCAGGATGGCCTTTAGCTCACAATTCTCCTACCTAACTTCCCAAGACTTAGGATTACTTTTTTTTTTTTTAATTGACATGGGGTCTCATATAATCAATCCTTGCTGGTCTTGATCTCACTATGAAACTAAGGGTGGCCTTGAATTCCTGGTCTTCCTCACAAATATTGAGATTAAAGATGCTGGCTATTATGTCAAGCTCTTGGAAATATATTTTAAATTTTATTTTTATTATTTTTAATTATGTATTCGTGTTTATGTATGGATATGCCTGAAGTGGGTACCTAAGGAGGCCAACAACATCAAATATTTCTAGAACTTGAGTCATAGCGCTTATAGGCTGCTTGATGTGGGTGCTAGGAATTGAACTTTCTTTTTCTTCTCTTCTTTTTAATGTATATGCACAAATATATCTGTGCATCATGTGCATGTCTGGTGCCAATAAAGGCCAGAAGAGGGTGTCAGATCCCCTGAACTGGAGTTAAGGATGGTTGTGAACTGCCATGTAGGTGCTGGGAATGGAACCCAGGTCCTCTGAAGAGCAGCCAGGGGTCTTAATTGCTGAACCATTTCTTCATCCCTGGGACCCTTTTTAAGTGCAAAAAAGAACCACAAGTGCTCTTAATCACTGAGCCATCTCTCTAGTCCCTTGAAACATATTTTTAGATAAAATGCCTAAAAGGCAGTATTTTTTCACCAGTGAGGACTAGACAAGTATATGTATATACTTATTCGTCTACTTATTATTTATTTATTTATTTGCTGTTTATTTGGCAGTAAGGATCAACTCCAGGACCGTGCCCAAATTAAAAGTACACTCTATTGCTTAGCCATCCCTTCAGCTGAAGATAGGGCTTCTTTAATCTGTCAGTAACCAAAAATCCCCCCCACACACAGACATCTACATGTATGCATATATTCCCTTCCCATGCTTCCTTTTATGGATATTCCATAAATCTGAAATCTCTTGACATCTGTTTCTCGTACTTCTGCTCTTCTTTCAAATTAGTAAGTGTGGCCGGAGATGGAGTTCGGGTGGTAGAGTGTTGGCCTAGCATGTGTGAGGCTCTGGGTTCGAGCCTCAGTAGTGAAGAAAGCATGTGTGTTGTGTTGGTGAGGCATGCCTGTAATCCTGGCACTTGGGAGGTAGAGGGGGGATGATCAGGAATTCAAGGATACCCTCAGCTACAGAGTAAGTTTGAGGCCAATCTTTACTATGTGAAACTCGGTCTTAACTAGTAATAATTTCCTTGATTTTATTTATCCATCTTTTTTTTTTAACCCCAGAACTGACAGAACAGTACAGCTTTTCTTACTTCCTTTAATTATATCAGTTTAATCTTTCTTTCTTTTTTTTTTTTTTAACCCTCCTAGCAGCCATCAGTTCTGCTGCTGTCTGGCCTGTTGAGCCTTAGGCCACCTGCACAGCTGTCACACTAAGATCATCTCTCTCTCTTTCTCTCTCTCCCATAAACCTTTTCCCTCATTTCCTTTCTCTTTCAGGACTTGTCTCTGAAAAGAGAGGCTTCATAAGAACAACCGAATGAGAGTAAATTTCTTAGGTTTTGTGTGTTCGGCAAAGTTAGATTCTGTCCCTGTGTTTGCTAGTTTGGGGAAACAGGCTTCTGCGCTGGTATTTATAGCCAAAGTTTCTGTCCTGTCTGGGTCCACAGTCTGGAAGAATCTCTCCCACCACAGACCTGCAGCCACTTCTCAAATAATTACTCAGAGGCTAATATTAATTCTAAACTCTTTGGCCTATGGCTCAGGCTCATTACCAGCCAGCTCTTGTAACTTAGCTCAACCCATTTCTATTAATCTATGTCTTGCCACGTGGCTCCGTGTCTTTACCTGTGTTCCATTACATCTTGCATGCTTTCTGTATGACAGCTTGATCATTTCTGACTGACTCCACCCTCCTCCTTTATCACTGCTTGGATTTCCTGCCTGCCTCTATGTGGCCTTGCCATGGGCCGCAATAGTCTCTTTATTAACAAATGGTAATAAAGTACACTCACAGGGCACATCAGGTATTCACTTCCCTTTAGAATGTTGAAGTCATTTGTGTATGGTCTTCTGACTTCCAGTCGCAGTGATCAGATTCTACTCAGACATTGATGCTTCAGGTGAGACTGTTTCTCTCTGAGAGGATTTCAATGATCATCTCTTTTCTGGTCATTAAATTTCTTAGTGTAGGAATATTTTCAACTAGTGTGCTGAGTAACATGTGAGCTTTCTGCCTGGAGGTTCATGTGCTCCATTCACTATATTCTTGGTACTCTGAGATAATTCATTAGAAGGCATTATGGTTGGGGTCCCGAATGTCCCCCGAGACTGGCATATTGAGGGCTTTGGTCCTCAGCCTATGGTGCTGCTGGGAAGTGGAACCACAGAGTCCCAGTGGAAAGAAGATAGGTTATGGGGGCGCGCTCTTAAGAGGGTAGCAGACCTCCGCCTCTTATTTCCGAGGTCAGGTCCTCTTGCTCTGGTGCTTTGTGTCACCACAGGTCCAAAGCAAATGGTCAGGGACTGAAACCATGAGCCAAATGAACCTTCCTCCTTACTGGTGGATTTTCCCTAAGCGTGTATTTTGTCATAGTAATGAAGAGATAACACAAAGGTGGGCCTGGAATTTTTCCTTCTCTGTTTCCATGTCTTACAAATTCTTTTTGTTGCTGTTCAGTCCTCAAAAGTCCACAACCCAGCTGAACACGGTAGAGTATACCTATAATGCCAGCAATTGGGGGCAGAGGTGAGGCAGGAGGGTCATGAGTGTGAGGCCAGCCTGGGCTGTATAGTGAACACTAGGCCAGTTGGGATACATAAGGAAACCTGTCTTTAAAAAAAAAAATGAGACAGAGGCTGAGACTCTGATTGTAGACTTTGTGTATAAAGCATTAATTATTAACCTAGTGGGAGTCACAAAAGGATAACAACTGACCAGGCTTAGAGAACCACAGCATCGTGACTCAGACAGCATGATAATTAAAGGACAGAAGAAGTAAAGAAAATATAGTCAGGTATGGTGGTGTGCCTGTAATCCCAGCACTTGGAAGGCTGAGGCAAGAGGGTTAAACAATCCAAGACAGCCTGAGCTAGACTGCGGTTCAAAAATACATAGGTGGTAGGTAGGTAGGTAGGTAGGAAGGTAGGTAGGAAGGTAGGTAGGTAGTTAGTAAGGTAGGAAGGTAGGTAGGAAGGTAGGTAGGTAGGTAGGTAGTTAGGTAGGTAGGAAGGTAGGTAGGTAGTTAGGTAGGTAGGAAGGTAGGTAGGTAGTTAGGTAGGTAGGTAGTTAGGTAGGTAGGAAGGTAGGTAGGTAGTTAGGTAGGTAGAAAGGTAGGAAGGAAGGAAGGTAGGTAGTTAGGTAGGTAGGAAGGTAGGTAGGTAGTTAGGTAGGTAGTAAGGTAGGTAGGTAGGAAGGTAGGTAGTAGCTATAGATCTATTAATCGTAAGGTCTCAGATCAAAGATGAACATATTAGCATCACTATTTAGACTAATCACATGTTGTGTACCTGTACATATTATGAATAACTGTAACATGCTAACTTGTTAGGCTAAACTTTAGTTATTCTCTCCCCAAACCCAAATGATGATTACATCATTTTAGAGACTGTATTTATAGCAATGAGTCATCATCAGTACGGAAATGTGACCTGGCAGAATGCCAACAGGAACAGCTCTTTCTGGGAGGTTTAGAAAGAGGTTTCATTTGGCCTTTAGCTCCATGAACCACTTGATTGACCTTTCCCAGTTTCATTGGTTTTTTGTTGTTGTTTGAGACAAGGTCTTATAACTGAGGCTGGCCTTGAATTCATTACATAGCCAAGGATAACTTCCAATTGGTTCAGAAGCACAGGCCTTACTTGACTCCTGCCAATTTTTCTTAACCAACTGATGCAGTGTGAGTATGTTCCCTCACCTTTATGTGTTGTAATTGAACTCCAGTTGTGAAATTTTATGTGGGTAGAGGCTTAATCTGGCTGTGGTACTTAGAAGTGAGGCCTTGAAGCTAGGTATAGTGGTTCAAGTCTGTAATTCAGGAAGGGGGTTGAGACACAAGATTGCTACCAGTTTGAGGCCAGCCTGGGCTACTTACTGAGTTCCTAGCAAGACTGAGCTATATTAAGTATAGGTTAGCCTTAGTTACATAATGAGTCTGAGGCTAGTCTGGGCTACCCCAGACCCAGTCTCAAGAAACCAAACCAAACTAACAAAAGCCAGAAGATTTTGAGAAGTGCCTTGGGTCATTAGAGTAGAGCCCCCATGATTAAATCACGGCGAATCTGTAAGAGGGTAAGGAGCTGGGTGGGCTGGTACACATCTATGACCCCAGCAGTTCAAAAGCAGAGGGGTCAGATCTCAATGAGTTTAACACCAGCTTGGTCTATATAGCAAGTTCCAGGCCACCCAGGACCATAGAGTGAGGCCCTGCCCCCCCCCCCATAAAACAAAGAGAGCAAGAGACCAAAAGAGACAGGCACACACACCGTGAACTCCCAGTCTCTTGTGTGACAGCAGGGTACACCAGCAGGTCTACCTCAAGATACATTCCCACCACTGTGCCCTTTCCAAATCATGAGCCAAAACAAACCTGATACAATAGTAAAAAATAATAATAAACTAGTATACCAGGGTTGATATTGTAGCATTTCTAGAAATATATTCTTCTAAGAGGAGTCAGAATTCCAAAGTTTCCCTAAGGTTCTTTTTGGTGGTGGTATTTTATTTTATTTTATTTTATTTTATTTTATTTTATTTTTAAACTTCCCTTATTCTGGTAGAGATCAAAGGTTTAAGAGCTCTTCCAACCCTGAGGGAAGGTCCAGCAATGTATTACCTCATGCTGTTTAGAGCTAACACAGATTTGTCTTTCAGATTTCTGGAGGCTGGAAGCCCAAGGCCTGGTGGTAGTTAGCCTTGTCAGTTCTGGTGAGGACTTCAGAGTCATAGACGATGGACTTGCTGTGTTCTCACAGAACACCAAGGGTCTCTAGGCTTATTAACTGCTTTGTGAGGGCTCCCATATAACACATCATCTTCCTTGAGGGTTAGGGCTGTGTGACAGTGTATTTGTAAGGGTTCTCTAAAACAACAGAACTTAGAAAATGAATCTCGGGGCTGGAGAGATGGCTCAGCGGTTAAGAGCACCGTCTGCTCTTCCAGAGGACCCGGGTTCGATTCCCAGCACCCACATGGCAGCTAACAACTGTCTGTAGTTCCAGTTCCAGGCAAACACCAAGGCAAATAAATAAATAAATAAAGTTTAAAAAAAAAAAAAAAAAGAAAATGAATCTCTTTATATATAGAAAGGGATTTATTAGCATGACTTCAGGCTATGGTCCAGATATCTGGTCCTGTATGTGGGCCACCTTTTCTGGTGGCAGCTCACACAGAAGGGCATGGAAGGAAGAAGCATTTGCCTTTTGACCTTACTCTCACAGGCTCATCTACCCTGCTACATAGCAAGATGTCAAAGAACTAAAAATAGAGCCAGGTGATAGCACGTGCTTTTAATCTCAGCACTCGGAAGGCAGAGGCAGGCTGATTTTTGTGAGTTTGAGGCCAGTCTGGTTTACAAAGTGAGTTCCAGGACAGTCAGGACTGTTCACAAAAAAACCCGTCTCAAAAAATTAAAAACAACAAATAAAACCCTAAAAACAAAATAAAACCTAATAATCTAGTATGCCAAGTAATACAGGGTAATAAGACAGGGTTTTTCTGTACAGCCCTGGCTGTCCTAGAACTCACTCTGTAGACCAGATTGGCCTCAAACTCACAGAGATCCTCCTGCTTCTTCGTCTCAAATGCTGGGACTAAAGGTATAGACCACCACTGCCTGGCTTATTTTTCCTTTTCAAATATAAGGTCTCACTATGTAGCTCTGACTGTCCTGGGACTCACAATGTAGATCAGGGTGGCCTTGAACTCTCAAGATCCCAACCTTGGTATTGAAGCTGTAACCTTTCCAGCATGATGGCTCACACCTTTAATAGCAGCATCAGTGAGGCACAGGCAGGTAGATCTCCAAGAGTTCAAGGCTTGTCATGTTTACATAGGCCAGTTGTTTCTGGCCCGGAAACTTTGAGGAGTCCCTTTTGGGGTGTCACATGCTACCAGGAAATTTGGGGGGACCCCTCAGGGTTCTTGGTATCAATAATAAGATAATTTAGAACAGACACAAACAAAAGCTCAAGGAAAAAATTATTAGAGTTTTGGTTTTGTTCCTTTGTTTTTGTTTTAAGATCCTAGAGCATGAATGCTGTAAATCTCAGCAGCTGCCTGGAGTAAAAAGACAGAGAAGAGAAAAACATGCCTTTTTGTAAGCTGCTACAGATCAGAAAGGGTGTTGTTTCTCCATCAGAGGAGAAACAGAGTGGCCAGGAAAGCATGGCCAGACTCTGGACAGTATCTGAGAGAAAAAGAGATAAAAAGGAAATTATTGAATGTCATCTCTCTACCCACAACAAGAGGTAGATTTCATACTTTTGACTAGGAGGAAATAGCTTTCTTTCCCTTAACAGGCTTCAACAGAGTTCAGATCATGGCAACCACAACATTCCAACCTCAGAAGAGGTAACATTTAAATCATTTACCAGGAGGGCCAAAATCAGGGAATGGATACACCCTTTTATGCTGAAAAACCAGAGACTCTATTTCAATATGTTCACCATCAGGAGTTAGTGTCTGAACTGGAGTTTTGGTCACATCCTCACTTTTTTTTTTTTTTTTTAAACTTTATTTATTTATTTATTTGCCTTGGTGTTTGCCTGGAACTGGAACTACAGACAGTTGTTAGCTGCCATGTGGGTGCTGAGAATCGAACCCTGGTCCTCTGGAAGAGCAGACGGTGCTCTTAACCGCTGAGCCATCTCTCCAGCCCCAGATCCTCACTTTTTTTGTTTTGTTTTTCTAGACAGTTTCTCTGTGTAGCCCTGACTGTCTTGGAACTGGCTCTATACAAGATTCTCTTGCCTTTACCTTCCAAGTGCTGGGATTAAAGGCCTGTACCACCACCTCTGGGACCACATCCTTCTTTTACCCTCCATGTGGGGCTAAAATGAGAAATCAGAGCTCCCAGCTAGTATTCCTGGCATGAGAATAGACATTCCCAACTTCTGGCCAAGGACAATAATGGAATTATCCCTGCCTAGGCCATTCTAATCTTCTGTTCTCATGCACATGCGCACGCGCGAGTGTATCAGGGAGTAAGTATGCTACGGCATGTGGTTGGAGGTCATAAAGCAACTTTGTGGCTCTCTTCCATTTCTGTCTTCTAAGGTTGCCAGGCTTATGTAGCAAGCGCTTTCCTTTCTTGCTGACCGTTGCCCCTCTTTTTATTATTTTGAGACAGTTTCATTAAATTTCTCATACTAGAATTTACCATTCTCCTGCCTCAGCCTCTTCAGGAGTTAGGATTACAGGTCTGTGCCACCAAGCCTCAGCTTCAAACTTTGACCTTGCCAAATCTGGACTTCCGTTAACTTTTTTTTTTTTTTTTTTTAATGATTTGTGTCAAGTTCTTTAGCCCTTTAGCCTCTATATATTTTAATTCCCCTATTGTAAAACGAGGGTTAAAAAAAAAAAGCTATCTTGCTCAACCTTGAAGTTTTATATTATATTATTTTGTCTGTAAACAAGAGAGCAAAACCAGATTCCAAAAAAAGAAAAAAAAAAAAAAAAAAGGCTAATCTAAAGTTATGGGATTAGTTCTGAGAACCTGTTGGTAACTGGTTGCTACAGTTCTTTTCTAATTGTGGGAAGAGTTCTGTTAACCCGGTTAGCTAGCAAACCATAGTTGTAAATTTAGGAATCTGCCAGGCAGTCCTTTCATTCTTATTTTCATCACCAGGGTTAATCAGCAGCGCCACAAACTGATAAATAAATGAGAAACCACATAACCACACTTCACTGTAGGTTAAATAGAGGCAGATCTTCACTAGTGCTATAGAATAAATCATTGTGTTCTCCAAAATCTCTTAAATACTAATTTTACATTGAACTGAGAATGAAAACGAATGAAAAAGAAAAAAAGAAAAAAAAAAAGCAGTTCTTTCTCGATGTCAGCAGTTCCTAATTCCCCCATCGCTGTCTGTCTCCTCCCTCCTCCGCCCACCCCCAACGAGATCCTCCAGGGAGGTGAGGCCAAAGTCGAACTTCATTGTTCATGGGACACTCTCCCAAAGAGCCCGTTGGACGCGCCTGCGCAACGTGCGCTCTTTGTGCCAGCCGGGCTGCAGCAAGAGGCTTGTTTGTGTCTTGCCTCCGGGCGCGGGGGCGGAGCCGAGGGCGTGGCCTGGCGGGCGCGTCCGGACTGGGCCGCCGCAGGGAGGTGGGCGGGGACTGGGCGGGGCCTCGGGTAACAACACTCGCAGCGGCGGCCCGGGCTATTTGTTGCTGCGCCGCCTCACCCGAGTCATGGTTCTTGCTCTGAATCTCCCAGCAGCAGTAGCAGCAGCAGCAGCCGCAGCCGCCCCGTGACGCCTGCTTCCCATCGTATGCCGAGCCCCGCGCCTCGCCGCGCCATGACCGTCGTCTCCGTTCCGCAGCGAGAGCTCGCTCTGGGCGGGCGCCTAGCGCCGCTCGGTTTCCTCGGGGCCCTCCCGATGGTGAGCCCGGCCCCACCGCCCTTGCCGCGCTTTCCGGACCCGCGCGCGCTGCCACCCACCCTCTTCCTGCCGCACTTCCTCGGCGGAGACGGCCCGTGCTTGACCCCCTCGCCTCCCACCCCTGCGCCGTCCAGCTGCACCTTGGCCCCGGCGGCTGCCCCACGGGCGGCGCCCAAGAAGCGGCGGAAGAAGAAGGTGCGGGCTAGCCCGTCCGGGCAGCTCCCTAGCCGCTTCCACCAGTTCCAGCAGCACCGGCCAAGCCTGGAGAGCGGTCGTAGCCCGGCACCGGGGCCGATCGCAGCGCAGCAGGAAGAACCGGGCCCAGCGGCCACAGCCCTGCTCCACCGACAACCCCCGCTCGCCAAGGAGGTAGGGCCGGTGGGGGCGGGGCGGCTGTTTACTCGGGAGGGAAGTTTCCGTGACGCTCGCTCGAGTCGGGAGGCGGAAGCGGGGGGGCTGGGCGGCTGCGGTGGCGCCGCCCATTGGCTCCGAAGCCAACCAATAGGAACGTCGGCTGCGGCCCAGCAACAGCCCGCTTTTAGAAGGTTGGCGGCGTTCCAGGGGGTTTCGGCGTTCGGGGCTCCGGGACTCGCCGAGGGTGACGTCAGCCCGCTACGTGCGGCGCTCTGGGGTGCTCATGAAGGCGGTGCTGGGTGGGGGCGGGGGCGCCGGCGCGGTGCCCACTGGAGCACCAGGTCCGGACCCACCGAGTCGGACTTGGGGTTCGGGAAGTTGGCAGGAGCATCAGTCGGATGACGGACTCGGATATTTTGCAGCCCCTCCCGTGTTGTGAGCGGTGCAGGCGGGCTCGAGCCTGCTTCGCTGGTGGGGCTTCTAAGCGGTGTCCAAAATGAGTTCTAGAAGTTAGCAAATGAACTCCAGCACATAGGTGATTTGAATAATATGAATAAACTTTCATCGGGGTTAGAGGGATTTGAGAGCAGACTTAGCGGGGGGGGGGGAACTTTTTCATAAAATTTGAAGGATTTATTCTTCGTTTGATACCATTATCAAAAACAGACCCTGTACTGAAATTTGTACTTGATCAAGGTGTGCCCATGGAGGAAAATAAATTTTAGATTCTGAGTTTTTATTTGTTACTAATTTCAGTTTTAGTTTCAGTTTTTCAGACAGGCACTGAATGTACTCTATATTAGCTTAGATCTCACTATGTAGCTGAGAATAATTGATAACAGACCCCCCAATCCCCCAAGTTCTGCGATTACAGACGAGCAGCACCACAGCTGCCAAGGCCTGGCCACAAAGTTGTGTTTTGTTTTGTTTTTGTTTTGTTTTAATTAAAAGGGAAGGCTGTGCTACTTTTACGACTTAGGATGGGTGACCTTTACTTAGCTTTCAGGTTTTGTGTCTTCGGCTATCATGCAAGAATCTAGTGTTTCATTTGGTTAGGAAAGTTACTACAGTGAACGAAAGTTTTTGTTCTGTTTCTTGGGGGATGGGTCGGCGTTTACAAGATTAACCAAGTAGCCCCGGCGGCTGTTGTAGACTTTCTGCTTCTTTAGAGCCTTACAGGCCTCTTGGCTGGGTTTAAAGATTTTTCATGAAGACGCTGGATCTGAAAGGCAGATAGGAACATGTTTCTAGCCCACTTTGTTATTACCATTGTTTACAGTTAGAAAAGGTGCACATGGTTATGTTGAATTTTTTTGTTTGTTTTTTTTTTTTTGTTTGGTTTTGTTTTTCGAGACAGGGTTTCTCTGTGTAGCTTTGGAGCCTGTTCTGGAACTTGGCTCTGTAGACCAGGCTGGCCTCAAACTCAGATCGCCTGCCTGAGCCTCCAGAGTGCTGGAATGATGTGACAGTGATGAATGCTGGGATTTAAGTCGTGTGCTACCACCGACTGGCTTCAATACTTTTTACTTTATAAAAAGTATTAAGTTTTATGTTTTCAGTAGCAACAGAGACATGTGTGTTTGGTAACCTGGTAGCAAGCACAGCATAAACTGCATTAAATTCTAGAGGAATTTAAAAGAAGATTTATAAAATATGACAATACAGATAATTTTTAAACTATTCTTTTTTGTGTTTCTTTGTAGGTTTTAAAATCAAAAATGGGAAAATCTGAGAAAATTGCACTTCCCCACGGTCAGCTTGTGCATAGTATACACTTGTGTGAACAACCAAAGATAAACAGACAGAAAAGCAAATATAACTTGCCACTAACCAAGATCACCTCCTCAAGAAGGAATGAAAATGACTTTTGGCAGGATTCTGCTTCCCCCGATAGAATGCAGAAGCAGGGAAAAAAGCCTTTTAAAAATTCTGAGAACATTAAAAGTAACCATTTGAGGAAGCCAGCACTTGTAACTGAAGTGAGCCAAAAGGAGAATTACGCCGGAGCAAAGTTCAGCGACCCGCCCTCCCCCAGTGTTCTTCCCAAACCTCCGAGCCACTGGATGGGGAGTGCAGCCGAAGAGCCCAGCCAAAGCCGGGAGCTGATGGCGGTGCACCTGAAAACCCTCCTAAAGGTTCACACTTAGATTTTAGTTTTCAACATGTATGTTAAACATAGATTTAAACATGGACTCTAAAAGGAAGTGGATACAGCAGTGGAAACTTGCGGAGATGCAGCATACGACAGGAGATGAGCTTAAGTCACACACAAGCAGCTTGTATTATATTTTATATTTTGTAAATACTGTATACCATGTATTATGTGTATATTGTTCATATTTGAGAGGTACATTATAGTTTTGTTATGAAAGTATGTATTTTGCCCTGCAGCTATGGTGGGTGTTTTGTATATAGACAGTGGAGATATTTTAAGTGGGTGCTTAAGGCACATGGAAGACTTTGCACAGGTACTGACATTTTTTTAAAGAACAGCTGTCAAATCTCACGAGAAGATCTAAATGTGAAACAATTTACTTATGTACTACTGAAAGTTAAATCTGGCACAATCATTGTAAACATGGAGTTTATCTGTATTTCTCTAAATTGACATGCCTTTAAACTGTAATTACCAGAAAATTTCCTATTTTTACCAAACTTGATTTCTGGTTATCGGTATATAGCCATTTGCGATTTACAACGCATCAAATTTTAATGCCAACAAAATTGATTGTAATCAAATTTTAAATCAATAATAATTTGGCCTCCCCCCCTTTTAAGCTAGTCTTGACTTTTTATGTATGACTGACTGAATGAATGTGTAAGCAGGTGACTTTGTATGATTGGACTTAAAAATATTACTGTCTTTTGTCACTGTTAAATGTGACTAACAATTTAACTTACCTCTGAGCAAGAATTTCTTAACTTAGAAATGGATGTGAACAAAAGTGAAGCTGGTTATAAATACAGGAAATTGTGACAGGATCTCATGTAGTACAGGCTGGACCTGTATGCTCAGCTATGGAGGGAGATAACCTGGAACTGATTCTCGTACCTCCACCTCCAGTCTAGGATTACTGGTATGCACCACCATCCCTGCTTGATGAGACACAGGGTTTTGTGCAGCCTAGGCAAGCAAGTTCCCCATCAGTCGACTATATCCTTAGGTCTAGAGTACAGTTTTTCATGTTTATTTGAGATAGGTGGGGTTTTTTGTTAAGTTTCCCAGGCTGTTCTTGAACTTGTCTTAGGGAGCAGCAAGACTAAATTTTGTAATCTTTTTGCCTGGGTTTCCTGAGGAACTGGAATTGCAGGCAAACTTCCATGCCTAACTTAGAACTTACTTTGACTTACATGCTTTCTAAACATTTTTACCAAATGATTAATTTTTAATTATGTGCACATGAGTGCAGTGCCCTTGGAGGATGGAGTAACGAGATCTTTGGAGCTCAGGTTACAGATGGCTGAGGGCCGAGTGCTGGGAAGTGAACTCAGAAGGGCAGCAAGTGTGGTTAGCTGGCATGCCCCTACATTTTCAGTGAGAAAATAGTACTTTTGCCTACTAAAGGGCTAGGGGAAGTGGCTCAGGGATAAAGGAGCTTGCCCGGAAGCCTGAGTTTGATCTTTGGGATTTACTTAAAAGGTGGAAGGAGAGAATTGATTCTACCAAATTGTCCTTGAGGTCACTTGTGGGCTGTGACACATGATAAAGTCTTGAACCAAAGCAAACAATTGTTAAAGTGTTAGGTGGAGACTGAAATTTACAACTTAGCTGGAGATAAATTTCTCAATAGTGTATGGTGTGGTACTTGGAATAGGGAGATTTTAAAAGTAGGACTATTTCCTGTGGGGCTTTGATTGTAAAACTAAGGTTTATGCCTTAAAGTTTTTCTGAACTGTCAGCAAGTACATGACTTAATTAGTAAAGGCTCATGATACCATCTTGAAGTCCCTGGAAGTCAACAAGGTGGACAGAACCTCAGTTTGCAAGCCCTGTATAGCCTCAGGCACTAAAATGTTTGAAGGGTTGGGGAGATGCCTGCAAGCTTATGCACCCAAATTTGCATTTCTAACACACTGAGCCAGTGACCCTGATGGGAAGGCAAGAGGCAAAAAGATCCCAAGACTCACTGGACAGCCAGTTCAGCAAACCTGCAAGCCTCAGGTCCTGGCTGCTGCAGTGGGTCCACAGGGTTATGAACCCACGTGAAATGTAGAACTCCTTAGTTCTCTGCCCATGCGCTTGCTATAGTACAGCACTCACTACATATGCACACACAATCAGGTAGCATAATAGAGTAAGATAAATACACTAGGCTTGATAAGTTTTGTGTTTGGCTTAGGGACTTCAAATGCCTGTATCCCAGTACTCAAATTGCAAACAGGAACAGAAGTTGATACTTGTCTCAAAAAGAAAAAGGTGTCCTCAGTGACTTAATAGAACACCCTGCCACAATGCCAAGACCAAGGTACTGTTACCCCTTTAAAATTAGTACCATGTAGGGGAGCCTTAGGCATGATTTGCCAAGACTTTAAGGCCCCCTCAGACCACCATTTGTAGCCGACCTTCAGGAGACACTCCTCTCCCAATGAAGCACAGAAGTTTTTACTTAATGATGCTAGTTAATCAGCTGATTGTGCTCCAGCAGACTACCCATCATAGTAGAGCAGCAGTCTCATTTTAGCGATGCTCTCCTTATCATAGATTCTTTAGCCCCAGCTGACCAGAGGCCGCAGACTCAATTCAGAATATCATGCCATGGTTCCAGAGTCTGCTTTTGTTTGAAACGTAAAGCCACGCCCCTCTTGTCTGACTACTTTCCTCCAAGGTGGGCTGTAGGGCCAGGCATGGTGGCCACCATTTTTAATCTCAGTAGTTGGGGGGACAGGCAAGCAAATCTCTTGTCAGTTCAAGGCCATCCAGGCTCTGTCCCAAAGCTGAACTCTGCTAAATTGCTTTTGGACATGCTGTTTACCATAGCAACAGAAAACATGAGCTCTACATTTTAATAGTGAGAAGAAATGAATCCAAGGCTCTACAGAAATGTTTCTACCCCTGAGCACTGCAGCTCAGAACCACTCTGGAAAGGGTGTAAACACCCACCTAGTGAGGGGTGATCAAGAGTAGTGGACTAACAAGATCCCTGAGTCTGGTTGTGCTAGCACCCAGCCATCATCCCCCACCCTATTCCTGATTGACAGTGGAGGGCTGGGGAGAAGCAGACTTAACTGTGACGTAACAAAGTGAAACCAGTTTTGCCAGTAAAAGTGGACAGCTTTCTGTGGTAATAAAGAAATGATAAAAGTAACTTGGATATTGTGGCTCGAACCTTTCATCCCAGCAATGAGGAGGCGAGTTTTGAGGTCAGCCTGGTCTACATAGTAACTTTCAGGCCAGACAGGGATGCATGGAGTGGTCCTATCTCAAGTGTAACTTGGGGAGGCAAGGATTCATTTTATTTTACAACTCACAGGTCTCAGTTCCTGGCTGGTTCCCTATGATTTGCTTAATCTCTCAAAACTGAATCTCCCCTAAACCCATCTCAGATCTCCAGAAGAAGTATAGGGGCTTCAGCAGTCTGCTTTGTCATGTATCAACATTAATGTCTACCAAACCCACCCTTCACAAAAAAAAAGTTATTTTTGTTTGGTTTTAAGCCCCCACATTACTAAAACCTAGAGGTTCATTGTGAGGCCTGCCTCAGCCTTTTAAATGCTGGGATTATAGGTATGCATTACCACATCCAGCTCTAAAAGGCAATCTTTTTTTGAGTGTGAGTGAATGAGTGTGTGTGTGTGTGTGTGTGTGTGTGTGTGTGTGTAGTGCTGAAGAGTGAAGCCTGGACTGTGGGTATGATACTATTGAGTTATATACCAACCCCTTTGATTTTTCAATTTGTATGGCAGCCAGACTGCCTGGGGTTTAGGGTCCTGCTTGTGCCTTCCAAGTGTTGAGATTACAACTGTGTCCAGCAGTAGTCTGCCTGTATGAAATGCATGGTCGGGATTGGGAATATAGTTCAGTGCTAGAGTTCTTGCCTACCATGCAAAACACTCTAGTTTCAATTTTCCATACTGAAAAACAAAAATTTCCGAACCTCTAAATTATTTGCCAGACATAGTGGTTCATCCATCCCTATAATCACATGCTGTAGCCCCTCCCTCTTCCCCACACAATCACACAGTGAATTTTCAACACACATTGTGTTTTAAAAGTACCTGTAAAATGTACAGGCACTCCTCCAAAGCTGCTTGTGTGTACACTGGTACTTCAGTTACAGAGGATTTCCCAGGATTAGAGTTTGCTAACCAGACTGTCAGATGCCAGTTACAGCCATGTTCTTGGCTGTCTCCTGTGTTGAGAGAAATGATGGCAGCTCAGAAGTATTTTTCTTCTAGCTGTGGAACTTGGTTTTCATTTTTAATAATTTGTGTGTGTGTATGGGTTTTGCCTACATCTATGTTTGTGCATCACATGCATGCCTGCTGCCCACAAAGGCCAGAAAAGGGAGTCAGATGGACTAGAGTTAGAGATGTCTGTGAGTTGCCAGATGGGTGCTGGGAATCAACCCTGCTCCTGTAAAGGAGCAGCCTTAATTTAAGTGCGCGCTCTCTCTCTCTCTCTCTCTCTCTCTCTCTCTCTGTTGTTTATTATTTTTAATAGGTTCTCGTCCGAGTTGGCTTCGAAAGATAGGTATCCTCCCTTCCTGCTTTCTGGATTTGCAGACATGCACCATGCCTGGTTATTTTCAGTTTTATTTTTAACAACTTTTCCCCTTGTATTTTGGTTTTCAGATTTTTTTTTTTTTAAGTAACAAAGCTTATTGTGTTTTTTTTTTTTTTTAACACTTTTTGTCTTACTTATTAAATTATTTATTTATAGGCAGGGTGTTGTGTGATATTTTGTTTGTGTTCTGAAAAAATGCCTGGAGATCAGAAGGTATCTACTAGTTAACCATTGAGCCATTGAGGCGGGCAGTGGTGGTACAGGCCTTTGATCCCAACATTTGGGAATCTCAGACCTTTGTTCGGGCACTCTGGAGGTGGAGACAGGATCTTGTCCCACCGTGCTGTCTGAGATTTCCTAGAGGTAAGAAGCCTCTAGAGGCTGGCTACTCTGCCTCTCTGATCTTTCAGTTTTCACCCTCGATATGTGACTCTGGGTTTTTATTGATAAGACTAATTAGGATCGCACTTCAGGGACTCCTACAACCCAGGCTGGCCTCAAACTCGAAACTTTCTTGCCCTGCCTTCCAAATGGCGAGGATTGCTGGCATGTGTCACAATGCTCGATTGTTTTTTTCCATTTCTGGAAACATTTTGATGACCTCTGGTTATCTCCAACATAGCTCAGCTGTAGAGTGCTTATGTTATGTCTGCATGTAAGAATTTCCACGATTGCCACCAGGGAGGCTGGACACGCTGTAAAGAGTGAGGATTTTATTATTACATACAGGTTCCCACGAGGTTCCCGCACAGCTGGAAGGCTAAGGACCCCAAGCCCCAACGGGCGGGCGTCTTTAATACAAAACATACTAAACAAGATGCGACACACCTTGGCATTCCAGGATTGGGCCAAAGGGTAAGGTACAGCGGCGATTGACACAAATCCCCCACCTAAAAACCTATGTGAGTGGCCGAAGATTACTAAAGGTATTTAAACAGTAGATTCTTTGGATGGTGGTGATGGTGGTGGATTTTGCTGTTGCTGTTTTGTTTTTTGTTGTTGTTGTTATTTTAATTTTTGAGATAGGGTCTTGTTATGTACCTCAAGTAAGTATTACAGGCATGAACCACCACATCCAGGTGAGCAGGAAGATACTTTGGGATTTACTTAGAAACATGAACTCACAGACTGTCAAGGATGGATGTGGAAGTTTATGCCTATATTCCTATGTATTCTGGAGGCCAAGGCAGGAGATCAGGCCCTTCCTAGATGGCATAACTAACTTAGAATTAGCAATACCTTCTCTTAAAACAACCACAAAAAGTTAAATGGGGCTGATAATATGCTTAGTGGTGGAATTCTTGCCTAATATATAAAAGGTCCTGGGTTTATTCTTCAGTATTAACCAAAACAAACCACACCACACACCCCCATACCCCCCACACGCCCGTACCTTGAACAAGTTAGTGTTGGGATTTTCTTGTTACAAAACAAGGTCTCAACTGGTTCTGTAAAGGAGGTTGGTCCCCTCGAAGCTGGTACAGAACACACCCAGACACCAAGTTCCCAGCACAAAGGAGATCTATTATCCAGGATGGGCAGATGGGGAAGAGGGCTGGCTGCAAACGCAGGCACCAGCAAGCAAGCAAACTGGGTTTTTTTTCAGTAGTGAGTTTTTAAGGGAAAAGGGAGGAAGTCTGTGCTAGGGCAAGTTGGTAAATCGTGTTTGGATGTATTCGATAAATAATGAATTTTGTTGTTGGACCTTGGTGTTTTGTCTCGGGAATGAGTCATTGGCCAAATAGGAAGTGGACTTTGGGTCTGGCTTTAGAATTGTAACCTAACAGTTTAGCAAGATGGAGAAAGGTAGAGGCAAACCCTGTTGGTGCCAATGTTGCCATGCTCCGGCCTGCTAGAGCCCTGCAGGCTCCTTGGAAAGGTGAACAAATTCAAGTTTACTCTCCAAGTATCAGGTTGCTCTTCAGTGATGCAAGAGATCAGATCAGTCTGAAGATGGAACTGCCTCTTTCTTCCCGCTTTCCATGGTTCTTAAAGCCACCGTGCATTCAGGCCAGCATCCTTAACCCCGTGTGTATTTTACTTTTCTTGTTTTCAATTGTGATTCAAGTTTCATGGAGCCCAGGATAACCTAAAACTCTTCAACTCTTGATTCCCTGCCTCTGCTTCTCAACTGCTTGGATTACAGTCATGTGCCACTTGGGGATTTGAATAAGATGGTTCCTCCCCATAGGCTCAGACATTTGAATGCTTGGTCATCAGGGAGTAGCATTACTTGAGAGTAAGTGTGGCCTTGTTGAAGGAAGTGTGTCACAGGAGGCAGGCTTTGTGGATTTAGAGGCCCACGCCAGTCCCAGTGTCTGTCTCTTCCTACGCAGATCCACCTGTAGGGCTCTCCGCTGCTTCTCCAGTACCATGTGTGCCTGCATGGCACCATATTCCTCCCCATGATAATAATGCTCCCTGCCATGGTGACGGTGGACTAAACCTCTGAAATGTGTTTCCCTATGAGTTGCCGTGATCATGGTGTCTCTTCAGAGCAATAGAGCACCGATGAAGATAGCAGCCATGCCTGACCCTAAGATATAATCTGTCATGATAGGAGGTAACTTTCCATGATACACAGCCAACTTTCATACAAGGCCACAGACCACACTGAAGCCCACAGGCACTTAAAAATGTATTTGTGTGTGAGCATGCACAGCACAATATGCGTATGAAGGTAAGAGGACAGTAGTCTTTGGAGTCAGCTTTTTATCTGTGGAACCCAGGTATCAAACTCAGGTTACCAGCTTTGCATGTAAGTGGTTTGCCCACTGAACCATCTTGCCCCATATATGTTTTCCCACAATTCAGTTCTCTGGTTTTCCTCTAACTAAACGATGGTTTAGTTTTAAGGTTATTTATTTATTTTGGTTATTTTGTTTTGGGATAAGAGTCTTCCTGTGTAGCTGTTGCTGGCCTAGAACTCATAAAGGCTGATTTTGCAAAAGACACAGCATAGTGCTTAGGGAAAGAACTCTGTGTGAACCTTCCCGCAGCTTTCCAGTTGTGTTGTGTGCCCCTGTAACTAATCCTTCTGATCTGATTCTCTTTATTGGAATGGTATTATTTTGTCATGTAGACATGGTCAAATATATGGATGAATAACTTAAGACAGCAGTTCCAATCACACACTAATAGTTAAAAATAATCGAAGGACTTCCCTAGTAAACAAGCCTTCAGGCACACCTGTGAGGGATTGTTTAGTCTCTGAGCATGCCAGTTCAGAATTACAAGGCTGTAATGGTGTGAATAAGAATGTCCTCCTTTATGTTCATATATTTGGGTATTTGGTTCCCAGTTGGTGGACTATTTAGGAAGGATTAAGATGTGGTGATATGTTACATATTTAATAAAACCAGTCTCGAATATCAGAGAACAGATCCACCCACAGTCAAGCCAGGATGGTCAGAGAGTGGTAACTCATGCCTTTAATCCCAGCTGGGGGGAGACTGGGAGTGGTGACCTATGCCTTTATTCCCATAACTCCAGAGACTGAGATCTTTCTGTGAGTTCAAGACTGACTACCAAACAGTAGTAGCTCACACCTTTATTCTTTACCTGGATGTAAAACAACTGGGCAAAGAAGGGGCAGGCAGAGGAAGATTTATTATGTAGAAGCAACAAGGAGAGAGGCTGAGGAAGCTGGAACATAGCTGGGTGAGATCTGTCTGTGGTCTGTTTCCTCTCTCTGATATTCCAGCTTTTCCCCAATATCTGGCTCTGAGTTTCATTTAATAAGAACCAGAATCTGTGCAACATTAGGCAGTGCGACAGAGGGAGTGGCTTTGAAGTTTCAAAAGCCCAAACAAGACCCAGTCTTGCTCCCTCTGCATGCAGCTCCCAGACTAGATGTGAATTCTCAGCTCCTGCTCCAGTGGTCTTGTCTGCCTTCGATGTTCACCACCACTGTGGTTATGAACTAATTCTTTGAAACTGTAGTCAAGCCCCCAATTAAATGCTAACTTTAAAAGTTGCCTTGGTCATGGTGCTTTGTCACAGTGATAGGTAACAGTAACTAAGATAAAACTTGGTACCAGGAGTGGGATATTGCTGTAACAGCCTGATCATGGGAGAACTTGTGACTTTGGATTGGAAAGATGGTTGAATGCTTTAAGTGGGGCCTAATGGGCCATCCTTGTGGGAGCATGGAAGACAGAAATAGCACTGAGAGCAAAGTAGAGGCCCAGCTCAAGAGCGCTCAGGGGGGACAAATATTAGAGGTCATTCTTGTGACATTTTGGGAAAGAATACGCCTGATTTTTGCCCTTGCCCCAAAAAATTGCCTGATGCTAAACTAGAGTTTTGGATCAATGCCATTGGCAGGGAAGATTTCAAAATAGCCTATTTTTGTTGTAGTTGTGGTGGTGGTGGTGATGTGTGTGTGTGTGTGTGTGTGTGTGTGTGTGTGTGTGTGTGTGTGTGTGGCTATCCTGTAGATCAGTCTGGTCTCAAACTCACAGAGCTCTGCCTGCACCTGCCTCCTGAGCACCAGGATTCAGGATTAAAAGTGAGCAGCACCACTGTCTGGCAAGACAGTCAAGTCTTGACTATGACCTGTGGCTATTAGTGATCATGTTTATGCAGATCTACAATGAAAAGAGTAAGTGGAGTAAAAGATATACAAAATGAGAGTTTGAAGAAAAAAGAACACTAGGAAATGTAATGCTGGAGCCAAATCCTATGCTCAAATAGGTAAGAAATTTAAAGAAAAGCCTAGAGCTTCATGGAATGAAGGTGCCCTCAGGGTGAGCCACCACTCTTAAGACTAACCCACTTAGTCTTAGGGTTACTATTGTATCAAAACACCGTGACAAGGCAACTTTTAAAAGAGAGCATTTAAATGGGGATTTGCTTCAGTTTCAGAGGGTCAGTCCATGACCATCACGGCAGGCACACAGGGGCAGCAGAGAGGCGTGATGCTAGAGTGGTTGGGAGCTCGCTCACATCTGATCCATCTGGTGTGTTGAAGACATGGAGGCAGGAGGACTGTGGACCCAGTCCAAGAGAGAAAAGTGTGTTGCTGTCAGCAAAGCTGAAAGAAATGAGAAATATAAAGAGCATCTAATAAGCCCTCTGACACTGGGCATAGATCAATTGGATTTGGAGTTTTCCCTGCTGGTTTTTAATCTTGCTTTGGTACAGCATTTCCTCATTATTTCCCCTTTCCTCTTTTGGGGTGATTATATATTGTATGTTGGGAGTATATTGTCTGCTTTTTTATTCCATAAGGGCTTATAATTAAGAGATTGCCTTGAGTCTCAGAAGAGATTTTGGACTTTTAAACAGTGTTGAGCCTGTGAGGGGACTATGGGGAGTTTTGAAGTTACATTATGATATGGCAAGAAAGAGCCTGTGGGGCCGGGAGTGGTTAGGATGAGAATGACCCCCATAGGCTTGAATATTTGAATGTTTGGTTCCCAACTAGTGAACTATTTAGGAAGAATTAGGAGGTGTGACTGTACTGCTTGGTTTTGTGTGTCAACTTGACACAAGCTAGAATCATCAGAGAGGAAGGTGCCTCAGTTGAGGACATGCCTCCATGAGATCAAGGCATAAGGCCTTTTCTCAATTAGTGATCAATGGAAGAGGGCCAACTCATGGTGGGTGGAGCCATCCCTGGGCTTGTGGTCCTGGGTTCTATAAGAAAGCAGGTTGAGCAAGCCAGGGGAAGCAAGCTAGTAAGCAGCTCCCCTCCATGGCCTCTGCATCAGCTCCTGCCTCCAGGATCCTGCCCTGTTTTTGAGTTCCTGTCCTGACTTCCTTTGGAGATGAACCGCAAAGCTGAATACTCTTTCCTTCCCAGCTTGCTGGAATAGTTGTTTCGATAGGGGTGAGTGTTAAGGTTTCAAAGCCCAGGCCAGGCACAGTTCCTTCATCCCCACCCTACACACTTTGCCTGCAACTTTCAGATCAGTTGTGAACTCACAGCTGCTACCCCAGCATCCTGCCTGCCACCACATGCTCCACAATGATAGCCATAGACAAACCCTCTGAAATGTAAGCAAGCCCCAGATAAAATGCTTTCTTTTAAAAGTTGTTTTGGCCAGGTGTGGTGGCACATGCCTTTAATCTCAACACTTGGAGGCAGAGGCAGGTGGATTTCCAAGTTCAAGGCTGTCCTGGTCTACAGAGTGAATTTCTGGACAGGCAGAGTTGCCTTGGTGACAGCTTTTTCTTTCTTTCTTTCTTTCTTTCTTTCTTTTTTTGTCACAGCAGTAGTAATCCTAACTAAGACCCTTAGTGAAAGTGGGCAGCACCATCCCCTGGGCTTGGGTTTCAGACACTATGGAGGCGAAAACTTCTGAGCACAAGAATTGATTCATTGTTCATGGTTCCCCCACTACGATGATTGTGTCTTGAACTGTCAGCCAAAACAAATCCTACCTCTTAAAAAATATAAAAGCAATAATTTAAGAGGCTGGAGAGATGGTTCAGTGGTTAACAGCACTGAAATGTTCTTCTTGGAAACTCAGGTTCAATTTCTGGCACCCATACAGTAGCTCACAAGCATATATAACTCCGGATCCAGGGATCTGACACCCTCTTCTGGCCTCCCTGGGGTACCTGGCACACATAGGATGCACAGACATACATGCACACAAATCACTCATACATATAATAAAAAATTTAAGTTAAAAAATATATCAGCCACTATCTACATTTCATTCAAACTGAACAGTGTCCTCAGCATTTGATATTGACAAACTAGCCTGCCTCCTCTTGGGCTTAAAAGCCATCTGATAGTGAGGAAAATCCAGGCTCATTCCTGTTTATGATGAAACCTCTGTTTCTCAAGGACTGGGCTATGCCCCACCTGGAACCCTAACTACAAATGGTTTCATACTGTCATTTCATACAGGAAATGACAACCATGTCTGTGCTTCAAAAGGTTATATGACTACCTATGACAACCCGTGGTTATGACTCCCTTGTCAGGACTGTGTCTTTGTTTCAGGAGGTCATTATAACTAGCTTGTTTTGCTCCTGTAACCCCACCTATTAGTCTGCCAAATTGTCCACCTCTTCCCCTGAGCTATAAAACCCTTGTCTTCCTCACATCCAATGCTGATCTCTTGAACCTCAGTTTTAGAGAAGACAGCTTGTGTACTTGAATTTAAAAAAAAAAAACAAAAAAACCCCTTGCTTTAATTAATTGCTTGCTTTAATTAATTTGGCCATGATGATTCGGGTTAGTGGTCTTTCTCCTTACATCTCTGGGATTAACAGTATTATCTGGAAAACCAAGACAAACATAAGTAAAAATTTTAAATATGTTTAGGAATATATAAACTTTTCTTCTAAGTGTCATGGAAGGTTATTATCTGGGCATGGCATGGCCATTGCCATGTGGAAATCAGAGTAGGCATGATTACTTCACAAGACCCTTATAAGATTTGGCCAACTAACATTTCCTGGAGAAATGAGACAGCACAGAGGATACAGAAACAACTGCCGGGAGGCTCTTTTTCCATAGCGCAGCGGCTTGTAAGCTGCCCATGCTTCTGTAAGTAAGCCTATCTATCTCTACTCTTCTGTTCACCAAGCTAGAATGGGCTGGAACAATGGTTTGTTGTTGTGAATAGATCATATACCCTTGAGATTATGACCCCTTTATAAAATGACTTGTGAGTGTAAAGTCATTGTAAAAATACAGTTAATTTCTTGGTTCCCCACCCTGGTCCTTGCAGTGCGCTGATTGAGGAACCCGAGACTTTACATATGCTAGTCATTATTGAAGATGACAGCACAAACATATGCACATGTCATGACAGTCATACTGTCCCTTAAGTTTTCAACAGTCTCCCAGGTTTTTATAATTGCTTTATTCCAGAGGAACATCAGAGTGACGTTTTGTAATAAATAAAGTTTGCTATGGTTAAATAGAGAAAATATATTCAGAGAGTATAATATACATTAATTTATGGTACATCTCCAAATAGCAACAACATACAAATGATTTTGTAAAGTTGTTTCTCACACGAAGGATTTAAAATGCAAAGAATATAGAAATCTGTATTGGAAATGAATAGAAGCAACATGGCTCCAAATACTGAAAATGTAAGACAAGTTTCTTAGGTATTCTGGACATAAATATTAGCCTTGCAGGCTGACAGTGTGTTTCAGTAATGTGATCCAACACAGTAAATCTGTAAACATATTTCCGGTGACAATCATATGCAAATCTTTTGATCACAAGTCTACCAAACCCTTTGAAATGTAAACCTCAAACACATTTTAAAAGAAATTCTAAGTTATAACAACTACAAAAGCAATAACTGTCAACAAAGTTATTTGGTTTTTAAAATGTAGAGTAGCATAATGTAAAAGTCAAATACCTCACCTCAAAGCTGTTTTTTTTATGAAGATCTGTGTGTGTGTGTGTACAGGCCATAGCACAAGCGTGGAAGTCAGAGACAGTTTCCATGAGTCCGTTCTCTTCACCTTTGAGTGGGTTTGGGAAACTGAACTCAAGTTGCCCAGCTTTCGTACAGGTTGCTAGTTTGGATGGAAATGGATTTAGTCACCAACCCATCTCATTAGCTAGTACTTCTTAGTATAATGTACTAAGCATTTAATTCTACTTTGAAAAAAAAATTTGTATATAATTAGGATATTGAACTAGAGCTCTAAAAAGAAAAAAATGCAGATGAAAATAGCTATATAGAAATAATGGTATAAATATGAATTTATACAAAATGTACTATACTTCAAATATGTAAGGCTTAATATGATTATTTGTGGATTCTGAGTTTTCCACACCATAATTTTTAGAGTAATCTCAAACCATTCAAAATCTAGTACTTCTAAAATGGTTTCACTTCTTTAAAAAAGCATTAGTTATTTATTTTTAGACAGGCTATTTATGTAGCCCAGCCCATGCTGGTTCTGACCCTCCTGACTCATCTCTCAAGTGCTGGGATTACAGGCATGTGCCACCACACCTGGCTTTGTTTTCATATTTTAAGCAAACATGGATATCATTTCATGTCAGCTGGTCTATGCTGTTGGATTCAAAAACAATGAAATGTTCATTGAGTTATCTTTTAGACATCTTTTAACCAGTTACAAAATCTCTATATAAATTTATCTTTTGAGATTTCAGAATACTGTAATTTAAACTAATACCAAGAATTGGCCCAAGCTTAAACAGAAGTCCAAAGAAAGACACAGATGTGAAACAGTTTCAGTCCGGCCTATGCAGTTACATATGGTCATAGCTACTTTTTATGTGAAAAGTGCTTTAGAGTAAAAATATTTTTGTAAAGGACATCATTGATGAAGTTTAATATTTTAGTAGAATCTTTGTATTGGTTCCTTTTGCCTGTTTCCTTTGAGAAGTGAACAGAATACAACCTACCCAACAGTGACATTGCATACCTAGTGACTTGTGGATAAGCTCTCCTGTTGAGATCAAATATTTATTAATCAAAGTAAGGGTGATTTTATTCCTTCCACATGACCAAAGTAACTAATACCAGTTCACATTTCTATAAGCCTTGAAGAATTTTAACCATGTCAAGGTCTAATAACTTATAACAGAGCTCTGTGGCTCTTCTAGAAATTGCTGTTCACCAACTGTTTTTATGATGGTAACTCCGAGATCTGGAATGTGACCGAAAATGAGAATGCTTTGCTGTCTGTGTCTTTGTCCTGGAACTGGTGTACCCTCTGGGAGATTTGCATGGGGATCTTGCTATGGAGTCACAGTGTCGTCCGTGTGATCTCGATTTTGCTCCTGAACCAGTCTGCTTTGGAGGTGAGCGTGACTGTGATTTTTCCATTGACTTGGACCTTTTTGGTAAGGACTTGGATCTTGACCTCCCTCTAGATCCAGAATTCCTTCTTGGTGTTCTTGACTGCCTTGCTGAGGTAGACTGCCTTGGCAGTGATTTGGACCGAGATTTAGACTGACTGTAAGAAGATCGCCTGTGTCGAGACCTGAAAGCATGTAACATTAGAACATGTACTTTATACAAGACAACAGGTTAAGAGAGGGTACTTCCTGATGTGCTTTATATTGCACTGAATATGTGGTATGGCTTACATATGAAATATACCCATAGGGGCTGGAGAGATGGCTCAGGTCTTCCAGAGGACCTGAGTTCAATTCCTAGCACCCACATGTAGCTCACAACTGTCCAGTTCCAGGGGACACCTTCACACAGATATACATGATGCAGGCAAAACACCAATGCACATAAAATGAAAATAAATAAATTATGTAAAAAAAAACCATACTGAAAAAATGAAAAGAAAAATATTCTCCCAGACCCAAGTCCTCAGGGCCTGTTTGCCAGCCAGTGGACTTAAGGGATGTGACTAGATTCTGAGGGCTCTGACCTTATTAGTGGGTTAATTCTTGATGGACTCATAGTGCATGGCATTACTATGCAAGTCACCCTCCCTTCCTTCCTTCCTCTCTCCTTCCCTCCTCCCTTCCTCTCTCCTTCCTTCCTTTCTTTTTTTGGCCTTTTGAAGCAAGGGTTCTCTGTGTAGCTCTGGTTGTCCTGGAATTTACTTTGTAGACCAGACTCGCTTGGAACTCAGAGATCCACCTGCCTCTGCCTGCCAGGTGCTGGGATTAAAGACATGTACCACCACTGCTGCCTGGCAACGGCTGTTACTGATCACCTGTTCTTGAGGAGGCTTACTGTTTGCTATGAACTGAGTAACCTGCACCGTAAGGTCCCTGGGCATGACAGTCTGCCCATATCAGGCCCACATCAATAGAGCTAGACCCCTCCATGGACCTTTTGAAACTCTGAGCAAGTTCTTGGAGGTTTTTGTTATAATGATGGGAAATCTGTTTAACACATTGTATTTTAATAGATTAATGGCAAGATATTTTTGGTTTTGGCAGCACTGAGGCTAGAACCTGGGGCTATTGTGGAATATTAGTTTAAGATGTGTTACATTCGTTTATGCTCTATATTTTATTTTATTTTATTTTTAAAACTTTATTTATTTAATTATTTGCCTTGGTGTTAACCTGGAACTGGAACTACAGACAGTTGTTAGCTGCCATGTGGGTGCTGGGAATCGAACCCGGGTCCTCTGGAAGAGCAGACGGTGCTCTTAACCGCTGAGCCATCTCTCCAGCCCCTTTTTAAATTTTATTTTATTTTATTTTTAAAACTTTATTTATTTATTTATTTGCCTTGGTTCGTTTATGCTCTATAGAATATTTAATGATGCAGAGATGTGTTTTGTGTTGCATTCTTCTATTTTTGTTTTACTCTGTGAAGCTGTGCTACTTTGCTTAAAACACCTGGTTGGTCTAATAAAGAGGCAGGAGAGAGAAATTGGCAGGGCTGGTGGGCAGAGAGAATAAATAGGAGGAAAAATCTAGGGAAGGGATCAAGGACAGAGAAAAGGAGGAGAGCAGAACTTCAGGGGCTAGCCACTTAGCCACCCAGCCAGCTATGGAGTGAGAATAAAAGAAGATACATAGAATAAAGGTAAAAAGCCCAGATACAAACTGTAGTTAAAAAGAAATGGAATAATTTAAGCTAGAAAAGCTGGCTAGAAACAAGCCAAACTAAGAAGGCTGGGCATTCATAGGTAAGAATAAGTCTCTGTGTATTTATTTGGGAGCTGGTAGCCCCCAAAGATTAAAGACAAAAAACAAAACAAACAAACAAAAACCAATTACACAGGTATTTGCAACACCTTCAGCCCTAAAAGAAATAATTCTAATTTTATCATTCATTATGTTTTATTTCAAACATAAATATCGAGTCTGTAATATCTGTTATACTAGGACCATATGTCCAAAACATTTTTACTTTGTGACCCTATATCATACACTTTCGTTCTGTAAAAAAGTCCTGTATATTTAGATTAGGTTAAGTGGTTTGGTTTGGTTTTGTGCAATCCAGTCAGTCCTACATTTGTGATTCTCCTGTCCATCCTCCCAAGTGTTGGAATTACAGACAAGTACCCAGCACCCAGTCGGGTTAAACAACTGTTAACAGGCATCAAAATCAGAAAGAAAAAAAAAACCTTATAAATAGGGAAAGCAAGAAAACAATTATTTAAATTTCATAAATTTATGTTTGTAAAAGCAAAAACCACTGTATGAACTAGCACCATGGTAAATGCCTACAGTCTCAGCTGTCCAAGAGGCAGAGGCAGGAGGACCTGAGTTCCAGACCAGCCTTGGCTACACAATACTCTCTATTAAAAGAAAGACAAAACTCCCCTCACACATTGATAAAAGCATTAGACAACAATCAACATCAGCAAAGCTTGAGTTCAAAGCTATCAAAATGGCTGGGACAAAACCCCTAAAAATGAGGGCAATGCAGACCCAAACCCATAGAATCTGCCCCACAAATCTCCTGTAGTAAATGGCTGCCTTTATTTGTAATTGTGAGTGTGTGTGTGTGTGTGGGGGGGGTGTTACATGTGTTGAGGAGGAAGTAGTTACACCCCTATGCAAGCATGCTGAGGCTAAAGGGGGCCATCAGGCGGCTTTGTCTATTACCCAATGGTAATTAGCCTTCTTTAAATTCTTTTTTTTTTTTTTTTTAAAAACCACTTTATTTATTTATTTATTTACTTATTTGCCTTGGTGTTTGCCTGGAACTAGAACTACAAACAGTTGTTAGCTGCCATGTGGGTGCTGGGAATCGAACCCGGGTCCTCTGGAAGAGCAGAGGGTGCTCTTAACCGCTGAGCCATCTCTCCAGCCCCTTCTTTAAATTCTTAATGCCTAGGATAAGACTCTAAAATCAGCAAAAAGAGAACAGCAATGAACGCATTCAAGAACTGAATTTAAAATTAAAAGACAGAAAGTTCAGGCTCCTGAAGGTCAAAGGTGCCTGGAACAGGGTGCTGGAGAGATGGCTCAGCGGTTAAGAGCACTCTCTGCTTTTCCAGAGGACCCGGGATTGATTCCCAGCACCCACAGTTCCAGGCAAACACCAAGGCAAATAATTAAATAAATAAAAAAGTTTAAAAAAAAAAAAGGGTGCCTGGAACAGTCTTTCTTTTCTTTTTTCTTCTATCCTCTCTCTCTCTCTCTCTCTCTCTCTCTCTCTCTCTCTCTCTCTCTCTCTGTGGGGGGGGGGGGGGGGGGGGGGGGGGGGGGGGGGGGGGGGGGGGGGGGGGGGGGGGGGGGGGGGGGGGGTGGTGATGGTGGTCCGTATTGGAGATGGAAATAAGGGAATTGCATACACTAGGCAAATGCTTGGCCACTGAGTTTTACCAGTAGTCCTTTGTTTGTAATTTTTATTTTAATAGGGAGTCTCACTAAGTTGCCAAGACAGGCCTTGAACTCATGATTCTTGTCTTTATCATCCTGAGTAGCTGAAATTACAGGCATGTACTATCACATCTAATTTAATAATGTAATCTCTCTGTCTCTCTCTCTCTCTGTCTCTCTCTCTCTCTCTGTCTCTCTCTCTCTCTCTCTCTCTCTCTCTCTCTCTCTCTCTCTCTCTGTGTGTGTGTGTGTGTGTGTGTGTGTACGGCATGTGCACATGCATGCATCCTATTGTGCAAATATAAATATGCATGCATGTAGGGCCAGATGTAGACACTGGGTGTCTTTTTTTGTTTGGTTGTATTTTTGGAGACGGGGTTTCTCTGTGTAGCCCTGGATATCCTAGAACTTGATATGTAGACCAGGCTGGTCTCAAACTCACAGAGATCCTCTTGCCTCTGCCTCCCAGGTGATGGGATCAAAGGCATGTGCTACCATGCCCAGCTTGACACTGAGTGTCTTACTCTATTGCTTTCTTTAATTTTGAGACAGGGTCTCTCACTGAATCCAGCTCTCTCTGGCTACATTGGTGGCCAGCATGCTCCAGGGAAGTGCCTGTCTCTGCTTCCTCCAGGGCTGGGGTTTCAGACACATGCCTCTATGTGCAGCTTTGACATGGAGCTGGGGATCCAAACTCAGATCCTCTTGCTTGTACATGGCACTTCACCAGCTGAGCCACCAACCTAACTCTATAACACAATCATTCTTTTTCTTGTTCTTTTCTCTTTATTTTTATGTTTGTTTTTTCAGCCAGGAACACATGTGGCCCTGGCTAGTCTGGCACTGTTTGTGTAGCTGAGGGTGGCTTCAGATTCCAGAGCCTTCTCCCTCTACCTTTCAATTATCACCACATCCAGCTATTTGGATCATACTTTAAAATCAAAATGCACTTTAAAATTCCACATGCCTATGAAAATGTTAAAGCATAAAACCATAAATATTTAAGAGATTTTAGACTGGACAGTCTAGTTACAATGATCATTTTAGTAATATCCCCATTTAATTTCCATTATGATCTACTATTTCTCTAGTAAAATCCTGATACTAATTCCTAACAGAAAAATAGTTAACTTGCAAATATCTCTTCTTAACAAATTTACTATTTTTGTCTCCTTTCTATAATATCAGCATAGCTGAAATTGATTCTTAATAATAATACAGTATCAATTTATAAGAATAAATTGCACTTAGGAGGTAGAGGCAGGCTAATCTCTGAGTTCAAGACCAGCCTGGTCTACAGATCTAGTTCTAGGACAGCCAAGGATACACAGAGAAACTATTCTGTTTTGAAAAACAAAACAAACAATAAGAATAAATTGATTTTATTTTAGTCAACCTCCTTCCTTTCATAAAGAACTGTATTACCATTCTTTAGTTTATTCCTTTTTAAAGGTCAATATTCGGAATTATTGGGTTCATTTAGGAAAGTTTTACTTATCTAAAATTCCTAACCTTGTTTATTGAGCATATATTATTTTTATGTATTATTTTTTAGATGAAATCTTAGTGTGTGGTTCCAGCTGCCTTGATCTTGGGGTTTAATGTTCTGCTTTTTCCAATCTTAAGTACTGGGGGTACAGGGCATGTGACACCCACACACCCTTCTTCTGTTTTCCCCACTTTGGGGGGTATATATTCTCTTTCTGTTTTTTATGTGAGGCTTTTCTCTGGGGGAGAAGAGGACACACCTAGATATGCCTGACCCAGTCTGACTTTGAACTCTTAATCTCCCTGTGTCTGCCTCCCAAGGCTGGGATTACAGGTATCTGCCACTATGGCCAGTTTCATAGTCTCTACGTATTTAAAAAGTTAAAATTAAGCCAAGTCTCCTAATACTTAACACAATTACCTTAAAGCACTGGAATATATTTAATGAATCCAAGTTGAATAACAATGTATGAGCTAGGTGTGGTGATATGTGCCTGTAACCATAGAACTTGGGAGGCTGAGAAAGGAGGGTCATCTCAAGTTTGAGCCCAACCTGGGCTAAACAATGTGCTCAAGGTGAGAGTGGATCATATATCACCTTTAAAAAGTTAGGGGGCAATGATGCACATCTGTAAATGTAGCAATGGAGGATGTGATGGGAGTGAAGAGAGGTAGATTCCAGTTCAGTGGTCAGTCAGTGTAGCCTAAAGGATGAGCTTCTGGGTAAGTGATAGACCCCATCACCAAAACAAGAGTGATTAAGAAAAACACCTGATAGAAGCCTCTAATTACACACATGCAACATGCGTACATGTACACACACATATATAAGCATGTACTTATAACACACACAACCAAAATAACAAAACAAGACCCTGTCTAAAGATACAAAGTTTAAATATGTAGAGATATAGTGGAGTATATGTGAGCATGTGCCAGGTCCTGAGTTCAACCCCACTGTGCAGAAAAACAAACAGAACCAGTGTCCCATATTGAAGAGTGTATCTTTAAAAGTTTGTGCATATTAAACCAAATCATCACTTAAGTAGTCCCACCACCCCCAGTAACTCTTTAAAATGTTTCTGGAAAAGGTAGAAAATGAAGCCACGTACTATTGCTTCGGTACTCACTCTTTGAGGCTGTCTGACCTTCTCCTGTCCCTTCCCCATGATGAACTTCGACTCCGAGATCGCCTCTGGCTGGGGCTTCTGGATCTCCTGTGATCACCTGGAGAGCACAGGTGGCGTTCTTTTGACTTCATCTGGCCTGGTGCTGGAATATGAAGAACAAGGCTTCTAACAGTTCACTACCTGAAAGCCACAGTAGCTGCCACTCAGTAGGTATCATCTTCTGAAGAACTTTATATAAAACGCTACTGTTACTGATGCCCATTCTGCTAAGTGATGGAGATCTAATGGTCTTTTACACTTACTTTTGCGATCACCTTGTGCAAACTGTATTTCAATTTGCCGGCCACATACCCACTTCCTATTGAGGTTATAAAGTGCATCTTCAGCATCTCGAACATCTTCGAACATGAGCAGCTGTTAAGGACACTTTGGACATCATATGGCAAGTAAAAATATTTCTAAGGTATTATTTACATGTGAAATTAAATTATCAGAAAACCAAGTTCTGGTTCCAATATGAATAACCAAAAGAGCTTTTATATTTTATCATGAAAACAAATGCCCTCTTGTGATTCAGAAACATGAATTCAAAAATAGAACAGTAGATACAATCAGCAGCATATTTGAAATGTGAGAAAAAAATCTCAAATTAGCTGGCATTATAAAATAAACTGTTTAGGGCTTTACCCCACCCCACCCCCTTCAGAGAAAGGATCCATCAGGGTTTCCACATGCAGAAGCTTGTGTTCTGCAAATAAAAGTAAGCACTCCATCATGAAAAGTCTAGTTATGAAATTTAGGAGAAATGACTCATTATAAACAAAACTCCAAAAATAAAATAGACTACCACAAAGTGCAGCGGTGCCCACCTTTGAACCCACCACTTTCAACAGTTCCCTTATGTGTTACTACTGGGGGTGGGTTAGTATAAAATACCAGGAAAATGGCTAGGTCTCACAGAAACCCCGGGAAAGCACCAAATGAGGTGCCTATTAACATATCCAAGTGTACACAGGCCACCAGTCTCTCAGTATTCTTGTTCATATACATGCTCTCTTAATATTCTTGACCCCCTAAGTCCTGGTCCCCCACCCTTCATCCCCCATGGTTCTGTTCAGTCTAGGTTCTTCCAGATGCCTCTGGCTGTTTTCTCTTTCATATCTACAATAAACCTTTCCTCAACCATATCTAGGAGCAGTCATGTCCTCACTTTTCACTCAAAAACATCTGTGACCATCTGGAACCACATATACTGATTTGAAATGTTCCACTAAATTCTCTTATCTAAAGCATATGATCCCAAACCGTACTATAATGGACAGAGCTGTGTAAATGGAAATAGCTGTATTTCAGGAATTTGTTTACCAACACCCGATCTCTCTCTATATATATATCTATCTCTCTCTGAGATAGGGTCTCATTTTGTAGCTCCATCTGGCCTGAAGCTCCATATATAGACCAGGCTGTCCTTGAACCAACAGAGATCCCTCTTTTTCCCAAGCCCTAGGATTAAAGGTTGGATTAAAGGCCATTATGCTGGGACTTGTTATTAGTTCTTAAAATAGCAAATAAAAAAAAAAACAAGAAAGCTCAAAAAATGCATACCATCAAAAGGAGACCAGCAGTGAACTCATTGACACTGGGTTTTGAATCTTGATCTTACTCTTTAGGCCTTATAATGTGGACTTTATCAGAGATGTAGAAAATGTAGGAAACCAGACTGCTCTCTTTTGCTTGATAAAGGCCTCATTCTTCAGGTTTTACACCTGTGTCCACCCTCTCTCTCTACCCTCTGCTTACTCTTAGGTGCCTTTTGTCATGCCTGCTGAGTTTATGTTTGGCGACTAGCTAACGAGCTGACTCAGACTTGGTGTGGGGGAGGGCACTTGCCAGCTACCGTGGACTGTTTGAGATTTTCTGAGATAAAGAAACAATCACATTTAATTAGATAATATTGATCTCACAACATACACTCCTAAATACATATATGTATAAGCACTTGTATGAACTATATTTGCATGCACACATAGAATAAAGGATATTGAACGTAAGCGAATCCTCTGGGGCGGCGAGTGTAGAAGTCAAGTGGGATGTAAACGTCTACTATGGGGCCATATCGCCCAAATTCTCGGCGTAAGTCCTCGGGCCTGGAGTGTTATAAGGCAAATAAATATAAATATCCGGAATAAGCACTTTGCCTACAAAAATCCATTTGAAACTTTCAAAACAAAGTATGTTTTTTGGCCAGTAAGAGAGCTCAGCTCAATGGGTAAAGGCATATGTAGCTAAGCCTAAAAGATCTGAGTTCAAAAATTTTAAACCCACATGGTGGAGAGAGAGAAGCATCTCCTGTACATTGTTTTAATCCTCAAGCATTGAAAGAAGAAGGAGGAAGAGAACACAGAGAGACCCATACACAGATAAAGGTTTAAAAAAAAAGGAAGTGTATTGTCTAAATGTCCATATTTAAAACTGTTTCTTGTAACTATTATCCACATTTCTGTCTTTTCTTTTTAGAGGTGGGGGAGACTTAGTCTTGCTATACGAACCAGGCTGGCTTTGAACCCAATCTCTCCTCCCCCAGAAAATGCTAGGATTGCAGGTTGCACCATCATGCCTAGGTTCACCAGAAGTTTTAAAAGAAAAACAAAACAAGACAACACAACATCACTCTTGGCGACCCTAATACAGGGAGTCTATATTTTTACAAACATTTTAGGTGGTTGTTAAACTTAGTCAATTTCTTTTTTTTTTTTTTAAAACTTTATTTATTTATTTATTTGCCTTGGTGTTTGCCTGGAACTGGAACTACAGACAGTTGTTAGCTGCCATGTGGGTGCTGGGAATCGAACCCCGGGTCCTCTGGAAGAGCAGAGGGTGCTCTTAACCGCTGAGCCATCTCTCCAGCCCCAATTTCAATTTCAAAAGATCACATCTACCCTTGAAAGCTCCCTCCATTACAAGACTTGAAGGTTTCATTTAAAAATACACGCAGCTGCCTCACTATAACTTCATGTTTATTTGAATTTTGATTTTAGATAGCAAGAATTAGGATCTAAGGCAGTCTCAGAATTATTTCTTGGACTTTAACAACAACAACAACAACAAAAATGTGTTTTCCCATATACCCCAAAGCAAAGTAACTGCCTTATTCTTACATTTGATGGTATTTTGAGCCTTTTGGATGTCTTCTACCATCATAGGCACAGGACTTACTTAAGAAAAAGATGGCAGAGAGAGAGAGAGAGAGAGAGAGAGAGAGAGAGAGAGAGAGAGAGAGAGAGAGAGAGAGATCTGGAAGAGGCCATAGCAGAGAGAGAAAGAAGTAGGTTGAATGTGACCAGGACTGTCTATAAGAAAGAGGAAAATAACAGAATAGAGAGTAAATAGTGAGAGAAGCTAGAACCGAGTATAGAGAGAATGTTGCAAGAATAGCAGGGTTATAAGGAGAATGAGTTCTTTGGGGGAAGGAAATCTATGAGTTGGAGGGAATTTGTGGGTGGGGGAAATCCTTTTATTGTCCAGGCTGAACTTATTTCTGGATATTTGGGTTGCTTTTTAGAGTTTGGAGGATTGGAGTTTCCTCTGGACCTGACAACAGCATCATTCGTCTTTGTGGAGATAACAATTCTACTGGAGGCACAATATGTCTAGAGTGCTTGCTGACAATTATACACACAAGAAGTTGTTCATCTGAAGATCATTTAATTCTCACAACTCTATGGTTGTTAATGTGTCTGTAATGGCAATGGGCTAGCACTGGTAACACAAGTCTGTTACTATAGCACACAGCCTCAGGGAGCTCACAGGGACTCAGCCTTGGGCTTCTAGTTCAAAGCACGGTTCTGAAGAAAGAAAAGTCTTCAAAAACAATGCAGAGAGACTCTAAGGTGACTATGACTGCACAGCTGCTGGCTCCAGAGAATGGAAGGAAGTTACAATGTCAGTAACAAAAGTTAGATGTTAGGGGCTGGAGAGATGGCTCAGCGGTTGGGAGCACCGTCTGCTCTTCCAGAGGACCCGGGTTCGATTCCCAGCGCCCACATGGCGGCTGGCGACTGTCTGTGGTTCCAGTTCCGGGCAAGCACCAAGGCAAATAAATAATAAAGAAATAAAGT
>PVIH01013931.1:0-56174 GCA_004025045.1 Sigmodon hispidus
ACCCTCAGCAGCAGCAGGAGCTCTGGTCAGGGTTCGAATCCGCCCCTCAGAGACCCCTGCAGTTGGTTTGCTCAGTTCACTCAGTTCGGGGTCGCAGTAGGGATCCTTGCAGATACCCTCAGCAGCAGCAGGAGCTGTGGGTGTGGCCAGGTGCAGAGTTCAGCTGCCCCCTGCTCCAGAGTGTGCTGGGACGCCACAGAGAGCACCGGTCCTGGCGGCGGAACCGGAAGCAATCGTATGTATCCATTCTATTTTCTCCATCCCTTCCACTATGTGAAACTCCCTGAAAAAGAAGGCTGATAGTGCCTTCTGTATAACACTAGAGTAATTTTCAAATGTTCGAGTTAAAAAGTCTTGAGAAAGAAATTATTACGAAGAATTCACAAAAAAAAAGAAATATCCTATATCAACAAATTCAATGACCAAATAGACTTGGGGAATGCTGCACTGTGTGTGTAAGAATCCTTTTGATGATCTACACTATTCTGTACTGTAATGACATCTGTCAAATACGGCTCAACATTGCCAGCATCCTCTCAGAACATTTTCTGCTACTTTGTGTGCAACATCCTGCTAAGCCTAATAGTAACAGTGAAAATATTTCTAGGCATTTGTTACAGGATTTTCCCTGTGAATCAATGTCTGTTTTTTTTTTCAGACAAGGCAATAATGACAGACTAAAAAATGTTACTACCCAAGTCTAACTTTGTGCCCCAAAGAGTTTGTAAGCATTACTTATTGGAGCATGAGTGACACAGAGATGCTATAACATCATCACAAGGCTTTTATGGTCACATTCCTGGAGTCCCCTTCTCAAGTACAGCCAGCTCCACCAAAGAGTTTTTTTTCACACAGTAATGGGGGACTGCTTCTATAAACTTGGGGAAGAGTCTTAGTGAATCTTCCAATTCTCTTGGCTTTCTGAGCCTTATAAGTTTCCTTAGCTTTCTGGCTCTTATTTCGTCCTAGACAGAGCTGGGAGGTTCATATTTCAATTAGAGGAAATAACACACAACAACATCATTCCCTGCCTTCTCTATTTTATCCTGAGAACAGCCCTGTGATGTCAGCACTACTATTACACTCATGCTACAAGTGAGGAAGCTGAGTGGGTTGACTTACTTGCCCATACATAGCTTCTTTTAGCATTTTTAAACCAGAGGCTAACTAGAATGAACCCCACTTTTTGGTTACCCCTCTTATTTGTCATCGAATATCCCCCTATGAGAACTCCTTTCCATCCCTCTTCCTTATCTAATTTCTACATTCTTTTTGGATCTATTCTCTCCAAAAAAGGCTTGTCCAATAGCCCTGACGCCCATGTCTCTCCTTCTCTGTACCCACATGTACTACTAGACTATATTGGGAGGACAGCTCCAATGTTTACCTGCCTCTGACCAACAGTTCCTTTATGCAAGGGGTCATACATATCTCCTTATCTCTGATGACAGATACAGTACCTGACATATACTGTGGGCTCAGGCTGTGCTTGCTATGCTCTAAGTCAGTGAACAGTGGTTATGAGAGGAAAGCCCAGTGTGACCAAGACCCTTTCAATGTGCTAACCACAAGACATGGACATGACAAGCCTTGGAAATATTATCCCTATTTTACAAGTGGCAATCTGAGGCTCAGGGAGGATAATGAACATGCCCAGATTTATACAGCCAGCAAAGAGCAGAAGCAACAAGCAAACCAAGATGGTCTTAATTCCAAAGTTTGCACTCCTCGCACACTCTGTTCCATGGTCCACTGTGCATCTTGTCGCCTTTGTCAGGAGATCCTTGGGATCTCTCCTAGAACACTGTTCTCTCAAGAACATCCTCAGCTTCTCTCACTAATAAGGAAAATGAGCTAAGATAGCCTTCAGCTACATTGTGGTAGAGGCTGGAAAAAATTAATCCGGGCTGCTTTGCAGTTGCTGCTTTGGAATCAAACTGTGAAAGCTAATTTAAAAGCTTTCACACTTGGTTTGAAGGAGGACTGTCAGAGCTTGGAGGATGTTAAATTGTACACAATCAGCTCAGACAGTGTTGGTGTAGGATACCTTCAGTCTTCCCACACAAAAAGACTCCCATCATCACCCCAATAAACCATGGCCAAAGTATAGAGAAGGTGTCACTTGTGCTAGCAGAAGGAAGTATAGAGACATAAAATATGTCCCTGATGGCTCTGTGCATTGTATACACTAGTCCTGGTAAGTCAGGTCTTTAAGAAGGAGCAACAGTACTTTTATAGGACCACAGACTTTATGGTATACAACCTATAGATTCTATCTGTGAGGCAGATAAGTTATATGGCCAGGAGGGGGTACCTAAAGTTTTTGCTAAACACTTCATTCTGTCATCTGTAAACAGGGTTAATACTATAATCATCAGTCTTGTGAGGATAAGGCCTGCATGAAATATCTTGGCTAAGTGTCACCTCCTCATAGCAGCAGCTGCCAGGTGGTATTAGCTGGGGTTTAGGAGGAAGATTGTTCTTGGTTTTGGTTTTGAAGATGGGGTTTCACTGTGTAGCCCTGGCTATCCTGGAATTCACTCTATAGGCAAGGCTGGCCTCAAACTCAGAGATCATCTGCTTCTGCCTCCCACATCCTGGGATGAAAGGCATGTGCCACCACCACCTGGCAGTATTTACTGTTTTATTACATCACAAGCAGCCTCAAAGTGATGTGCCCCATCCTGAGAAAAGGTCTCAGACATTCCTCTTTACATCGATATTCCAAGCATCTCACCTGCATCACCTTAGAGCTCAGTCTTGTTCACAATGACCATTATTGTCATCTTGCTTCATAGAATAGAATATAATAGACTATTCATTCTTGCTCAGCCCCTCTGACAGAGATCAATGGAAGGAGTGTTGTACCACATCTGAGAACTTGTTCCCTACTGGGATCTGCCATTCTTTATGGGCCTAAGTGGTGAGCTTACACTGCCCATTTGCTAGCCGGCCCAGTGTATAGCAAGCAAGCAGCCCACTACTAGATGATTAACTTAGGATGAGCAGGTGACACACTGGGGTTTTCAATTTTTCATCTGAAAAAAAAATGTTAAGAATAGTAACTGTCTTAGAAAAAGGAGATGTGCACTGAGGTAACCTGGTAAAGAAGAAATGACTGATATCAGGGTAAGGGTGATGAGGAGCAGACAAAAGAGAGCTATTGACACATGTCCAGGCCCTAGAATTACCAGGGAGTCTGGGTGTCTGCAGTCACCTGTTTGGACCTATTCTTACAGTTCTGCAGAGGTCTTCTCTATGTGATGTGTAATGCCCAAACATCTCCCTTGAAAACAATCTCTCATAACTACCTCATAACTACCAAAGGGAGGGAAAGATTTAATAAAAGAATTTTAATAACAGCAGTTTAATTTTAAGGCAAAAATAACTGTAATTACTTGGAGCCTTCATAACATTTAAAATCTGATTAAAACGTACCATCGTTTATGAGCTGAGATGGTTATCATGTTTCATGGCCCTGCAATTACTGCCGGTGTCTGTGAATGGAAACAGCCTTGGATGGTTTCTTTTCTGTACTTCCATGGTACCTCAGTCACTTGATGAAAAGAACAACTTCGATGCACTGGAGTTGCAGGAAGGAGCCGAGGCAGGTGTTCAGGGTTGTTCAATAGCCACTGTGTGTCGGGAGCTGTGGGCAGCTACGAAACACAGCTAATGTTGATGGCGTCATTATGGAAACAAGCACCTGAGGCTGGAAGGAGTCAGTGACTAGTCACAGACGGAAAACAAGTGGTGGATGAGGCTGGGCCCTCAAGCCTCTTGGCTCCTGAAACTGCAACTCCACTAAGGCTTCAAGATGGTCAAACTGGGCTGGGTCATGGTGAGCTCACAGCTTCCGCACATCGGCTCATGGAGAGTGCCTACTGATGTCAGAGGAGGAGGAGGATGAAGGTGAAAGAAGGGGTTGAGGAAGAAAGGAGAGCAGAAGAGGAGGAAGAAGAGAAGAAAGATGAAGAGGATAAAGGAAATAAGGGATAGAGGAGAAGGAGAAGATGAAAAAACTGAGGGAGAAGAATGACATGGAGGAAGAGGAGGAGGCAGGGTCCATGTGCCAGTTAATACTAAAGCTTCAGCTTGATTTGATAGGTCAGAGTGTCAAGGTTCCCTACATGTTTTGCTTGAAGAATGTTAGTCACATATTGTGATGTCAAAATCATAATATAGCTAAACAATCACTTGGTGATTAAACATTACTCACCAGGAAGACTCTGACAATCTCAGGTGAAAATGAATCCCTAAGTTTCTTAACTGTCTCCCTTTTTACTTTGGTCTTGCTTTATTAAGATCCACATAGATACAAACAGACACTTTATTTAACTGTTTCCTTTACTTATTTCTTGTTATTTCAGTATACAAGAAAATGGAAGCTGCCTTGTGTCAAGGATGGCTAATATGCTTTGCCGGTGCTACCCTGTACCATCTGGCACCTGGGCACTCTTTAGAGTTACAGAGGGCATTCATCCTGAAATGTTTGTTAAAGGAAGAGTGAATTGAAACCTGGGTGGGATGGGAGCAGTGAGAGCAGACAGGCCAATTTGCTGATGTGTGTGTCAAGTTTTCAAGATACACTGGTTTTCCTTGGTGGATCTTGATTTGCTAGCTACACCCTCCGCTATTCATTCTATCATTTAGTAGACATTTCCTGAATGTCTGAGAGCATTAGACAGTTTCAGGTGCCAACATTCCAGTGGTGAACAAGGAATGGGAACCCATAGACTTAGACTCTGACTGAGGGAAAAACCATATCTACCTTCTGCACCATTACATATCCATAGGAGCTATGACATCCCGTGAGTAAGGGGAGTGTGGCTGGGGAAGTTAGGATTGAGAAAGCAGCCCCGAGAAAGTCAAGCTGAACAGACAGTAAATACAAATCAGGAGAAGCTGCAGGCCCCAGTGTCACACAGTTTTATACCAAATGGTGCAAACATTTCTCACCTTCAATCCTCAGCTTCCCTGTGAGCATGACACTGCCACTTGGCCTCCCTGCCTTGTGAAACGGGCTTGCAATGGCCATAAAATGAACACCCATCTCTCCCACCCACAAGATAAAGGGTCTACACAACGTGATTGCTGTGATCCCTTCCTGCTGTAATTTACTAAGATTCTATTGCCACAAAAGAGACTTCTAAGCCGTAATTTGCTGCAAGAGCGTCTGAGATAACGGGCAGCACAAATGGGGCTTTTATCACCATCCAATGATCCACTTTGGTTCTGGGGTTCACAGCCCCCAAGCATCAAAGCACACTTAGCTTCATTTTTATCTCAGTGATTTCGAAATCTCACTGAAAATGTAAGCTGAATGGTAATTTCATTTCTAGCAATGTGTTGTTGTCGGAGCCATAATGTAAATGCCCATTCTAAATTGTGCCAGTTATCAGCACTAATGAAAGACCAAAATGGCATAGCTAATCCCAAAGCCTGTGTTAATTTGGTTTTAGGCATTTCAGGATTTCTGAGCACTAGATTTACCTTCACTCCCCTACATAGGCTAAGCCTCTGTTGCATAGGAACTCCCCCAAAAAGAATCCCTGAGGTTTGGGAAATGTCTGAAAATCACCCCTTTTCCATGAATACACAAGCTAACATATTTGCCCTGATGTACAGTGTCATCTTTTAGGGTTCATAACCCTGAACCACACAGGCCTGCAAGGAAAAGGCCTCACTCACACTACAGGATCTGCGTACCCATAGAACACAGTGGTGAGTGTTCTCTCAACTGGGAGAGAAGCTGCAAGATAAAGAGGTAGACAGAAACTAATTAGACTCATCTGCACTTTGTCCAATGGTCACTCAAAGAAGACATGATTGTTAAGTAACGACAATACTAATTTTACCTCTGTTTTATATTATGTCTGCAGAGCCTTGCTCTCATGTGGTCTTCCAGACAGATGCAGGTTTCTTCATGGGCAAGAACAGAAAGAGACAGTATCCTCCATCTCTAATAAAGCACATGGCACAGATGTCTATAACTGGACATGGGTCCTCCAATGGCCACATAGCCAAGGCTCTTTCTAATAACCCACATGGCCCATTGGCCTTCATTGTCTAACTGACTGGCCTTGTGATGTCAGACATTTAATTATGGTTTACAAGATTGACACTATTCTTATCCTTGTTGTTCGTGTTTAGTTTGGCTGAGGGGGCAGAGTCCATGCAGATGTTAAAGAATCAGCTTTAAGTTGGGTCCCATGTACTTTAGAATGGACACAGCCAGCATTTGAAGACAGGTCCATTTAAGGTCATCACTATGGCTTACCTGTTGCCACTGTCATGAAGTGGGTGGGGACACACCGGAAATAAAGCTGGGTCAGCTCCTTCTGTGAGGATATGGATTCATCCTTACAAATCACTGTTTTAGATAAGTGTTTGGTACCTGAGCATGAGGCCCAGGTCTATGAGTGCATCTGACAGCCAATAGATTCAAAAGTTAGGTTCACCCTAGAAAGTTCAGCTAATAGCTACTGAACCCTACTCCCTTTTGCCCAATCCTAGGATGCCAAGATGTGGCACCTCGCCTACATAGGTTTTCTTTAAAACCTCCTTCCCTTGGGACTAGGGGGTCGATAGCTTTCCGTTGCGCCTGAACGAGGTTATCGACCAGGGTTTGTTTGGAACCTGTGTGTAACAATTAAACCCTTATGCATGTTACAGCGAGTCCATCTCCGTCTTTGGGAATTTCTAGACACGGGCATAATACTTCCAGACTCTTTCTGCAGGAAAGAGGGACTGTACTATGTGTTTAGTCTTGCCACTACTCAGAAATAAAATGACAGTTCCAAGAATTTACCTGGCTGGGTTAGTCATAAGAACATATAAACTCTATCTGGCTTTCAAAAAAAAATGACCTTGAAAATGAAAGAGGAGTAAATCCCAAATCCCAGTGACTTCACACAGACAAAACCCATTTCATGTGTTCTCACAGGAAAACGCTGCTCCAGGCACAGGCCAGAAATTAGCATAAAACAAAAGGCTTTAATAAAATTATACAGAACTTTGTTGTCCAAAATGATTCTGTAGATCTGGCTCATTCAGAACTCACTAGAGGTTCTGGGAGCCTTGTGCCAGGAGCTGGATATTTGGAAATGCCTCAGACAAAGCTGCTAATCTCAAAGGATATCTTAAGATAACCCCTCTTCCATGACAGCCCAGACTAACACAAAGTCCTGCAGGAATGTGCTTAAAATGTAAATATGGAACTCAGGCCTGAAAGGACAGGCAGCTTTGTCCCTCAGGGTCTGTGGGGGAAGGGTGAGGTGGTCATAACCACACCAAACAGTAGTGTGACCGATGACTTCACACCCCATGCTCTACCTTCTTGTACATGAGCCTTGGGGCTACACTGGCTTCTTCATCTTCAAAGGGGCCTCATGCCACACATCTGCTGGTCTTCTACCAACAAGAAAACCAATACAGAAAGGCCAAGCAAACCTTCAAGTCTCAAAATTCAGGTTTTCCAGACTCAAAAATCTTTGACACTGATGTACCCTGCCAAAAATATACTAACAAAGGGGGTAGGCATACAACCAGAAGAAGCCACTGAAGTTCGGTAAGCCATTCACGCTGACTACTGAGGATAGGCAGGGATTTCTATTTTTAACTCAAGTTTTGAAGAACACATAGGATTTTCTCTGGAAAATGAAGGCATGGAGTTGAACATTCAATTTAGGAAGAACTCAGGAGCACAGAGACAGGAAAAGAAACTGCTTACGAAGGGGTCATGAGCAACTATATAAAGCAATACTAGAGATCAGAGCCAGTTGGCCATGGGTATAGGCAAGCAGCAAGCAGAAAGCCATGTACATATGTGTGTCAATACTATACTCACACAAGCATGCGAGCACGCACACATACATACACATGCATACAAACACACAAAACATATATATATTTTATGTATTTTTTTTTTGAGAGCATAACCTACCATGAATTTTGACATTGAAAAAAACTGAAAACCAAGAAGAATCCAGCCATGGTACACAGGCCTACTCAACTGCAGACAGCCGAGTCTGCTGACACTGAGCTTAGATAAAGCTCCCCCATGTTTAGCTGTCATTTCTCTGAGTTCAGTGATAACCACTCCACTCCTTAGTATGTGCGTCTGTCAAGTCTACGGGGACTAGTAGCAGTCATGAAGGCAATTAAGCAAAGTGAAAGAATGCTAAATGTTGAGCATGAACATAGACAACTACTCTTTACATGCAAAGGAAATGCAAATGTAAACCCAAAACAAAAAGATTGTTTCCAAATCCAAACAGAGTATGTGGCAGAATTTGATCCATTCACCACCACACAAGCACAAACAGAACAGAGGGAAAGTCCACTTAATAAATCATGGAAATTCCATCTGAGACACCATTCTGCTTCTGAGTCACTTTACAAACAAGAACAAATCATCTAACCCCTGTAAGCCTCAGTTTATCTAGAAATGGGCACAGTAATACCCCTAACGCCGTATTTATGTTAATGTTAAGTCAGAAAACACTTATAAAGTTTCTCAACACACTAGATGACAAAATGTTTATTATGGTCACTTGAGGCTTTATTAATATGATCTATAACTGTACTTTTGTCCATGCATTCTACCATGAAGGAGGAGTTCATGCTTGGGTAGTGTTCCAAACATAAATGCTATGTTTCCCTATCAGCACCAACACTAGTAACAGCTGCTTCAGTTTACTGAACACCCACTTTACAAATTACAACTTTCTTAAACTTCACAGAATCTCTGTGGAGTAGACTCTGATATCACTGATATTTTATAGACAAAGGGATCAAGGCTCAGAGAAGATAAAGTTTCTAACTCAGGCACTCTAGAAAAGGATGGCATTTCTTGATAAATCCATGCAGAAGTAATTACTTCTAGTACACTAGAGTCAAATGTATGAACCTGGAGGCTCTTCTTGGATCAGACTGACATTAAATCACTGGATTGTGAATAAAGCAGATGGGCCTCCATAGTATGGGTAAGCCTCCCTCAAATCCACTGATGGCCAGAACAAAAAGGCCAGTGTCCCCAGACACAAGAGAACTGTATACCAATTGCCTGTCATTCTGGGCTCTCCCTGAACCTGAAATCCACAGCAAGTGTTAGACTTGCCTGCCATAACTGCAGTGGGTGAGAAGATGTTCTATTAAAGTCGTAGTCTCTACCGTTCCATCCCTGAAATCACAAACACCAACTCGGATCCATCAGATACTTCTTGGATATACTTCGTGCACTAGGAGGACTTGAATAGAAGCTGAGAAGTTCTGTCAGTGAGAGGAATGTTGTTTTGACCTCCTTTGCCCACCATTTTCCATTCCTTGTTAGTCAGTCTCCTTTCTGAATAAACAGATTCTTGGATCAACAACAAGCCCTCTTTGTACAACAACAGAGCTTGCAACAGGCGATACAGGTAACGGCCATCCATGCGGATAAAATACATGTTTATGTTTGACCTAACTGCTTTGCAACATTTGCCAGATGTTATATCCTGTGCTAGATACTCCGTGTTTGTGTTTGTTTTGCTGTGTCCCAATTTTAACAGATAGGGAGCTCCCACCAGGTTAGTGAGCCTGATTTAGATTAGGCTCAGTGACTCACACACAGTCCATCAGGAGCCAAAGCCAGTGTCTTTGCACCAGTCTTCTCCTCCTGCTTCTTCTCTTTCCCAGTTGCACAGCAGACAAGACCCCAGTGAAGGAGTACCCCGAGCCCCAGGGCAGCTAGTCACACTTCCCCAACATACACCTTCATAGCTCTCAGGTGAGGGATAAAAATGAAAGCCGTGGATGTCATCTATAAACCGCTCAAAGCTCCCTTTCTTTCATTTAAAAATTCTCTTGTAATTGTTTTTCGCGATACTTAATCATGAAAATGAATCACCTCAAATTTTAGAAAGAAATTCTCCTTCAAAAGCTGTCAACTTTGTGCCACAAATTCATTTATTACGAGACCACATGATGCCTCCAAGTACTGCATTTTATTTAAACGTGACATTTTTTCACTCTGTTTTGATTCCACATCTGAAAATCGCATCTATCAATCTTTTGCTGGAGCCAAACATAGCTATTTTTGCTCACTGGAACATTAAATACAGACTCGGGGTCCTAGAATCAAATTAAAAAATAAAAATAAAGTAGGATCCAGCTGACATCTATAGCTTCTATCCAAAGAGAGCACATTTGAAAACTACCTTGAACCAGTTTCCAGGATAAAAATTAATCAATTCTAATCGTTTTGGACCTTGGGTTGGTTTTATTTCCGAGGTTCACCATTTCTGAATTTGAAAAGGGTAGAAAATTACCAGCTCTGCCTGGGCATTGATTATAATCAATGACATGCCACCCCAGCCACTTTTGGTTTGTGAAGCTGTAGTGATGGGCTGTAGAGATGCTCACTACATGCTTCCACTCTCTATACTGTATTGTTCTCTTTCTAAACAGTAGAAGCAAACAGGCAGATCCAATACTGTACTGTATCCTTTTGTACTCATGATGATGACCTGGGCCCAGAACATCAGAAGAAGGAGGGATTTCCCAAGTTCTGAGGAAGAAGAAAACCCTTGCCAAAGCACTGTGCTTTGCCTGTTAGTGACAGACATGTGCATAGGGAGATGCCATAACCAGAGAAACAGCAGGCATGAACAGGAGCAAAGCAACTCTCAAGGATAGCAGAGTTGTGATTAAAATTTTCAGTCACACCTTCTGGGATTCATAATGCTGCCGGGGGTGGGAGGCAGAAGGACTGAAATGTACCTAGGAGTATTCCTCCACCAGCTCTGTCCTCTCCCAGACTAGATGGTACTAAGGGCCTTGGAACGTGCAATGTCTTGTGGATCCATAGAATTGCTAAAGCAAGAAAAGCCCATGGTGAGATTAAACAACCATGTGTCTTCAGAACAATGGCCAAATGAACATCTCTGAGTCACGATTCTAATCTTGACATCCTTGATCAAATAGCTTGGACTTCCTCCTTGAATCCTCTCTCCAGTTTTCATTATGTGCTTCTTTTTTTTCTTCATCCTTCCCAGCTTCCATCCTTAAATCTCTTTCCTCCTGGACTCACCTATCTCTCTTTCTTATTTAGCTGTCTTATTTTCCTTCTTTCCGCATTTACTAGGTACTAACTTAAAATGTTACTCCCTAACTATGAAGTTCACAGTCTATCGGGAGATATCAGCAACATACAGAAAACAGCAATACAGTGTGATATAAAACACTGGTTCTATGGGAATGCATAGGGATTGGAAGCCTGGTGGCTCTGTGGATATTAAAAGAGCTTCCTGATGAGGTAGGAGTTGGAAATGCCCCAAAGGAAATGGCATACACATAAGCATAAAGACAAAAGGACACAGTGTTTTCAAGAAAGTAGAGGTGGCTCTATTACTGAGAACAAAATGGAATGAGCCTGGAGAGGTACACGAATCCCTGTTAGGAGGAACTTTAAATGTATAGATTTCATGAGAGCAATGGAGGGAAATAATAGCCTTTAAGCAGAAGTGGCAATGGTGGCTTGATTTTTAATTAAACTTCAATACATGTATACACACACACACACACACACACACACACACACACACACACACACACACTGTTTAAAATTGCAAACTAACTCATTAATTTCTGCCTTCCATACTTCATGATTCTCTATTACACCTACTACATCTAGCACCAGATTTGCTTTGTGTGTGTTGTCTGCCAGCCTCACAGAAAGGTAATGCAGATGTGACTTTGTTTACCACTGTTAGGCTTGTTCCCAGCACAGTGTTTAGCACAGCATGTATTCAATAAATTGGGTGACTATTTTTCAAAGACAGCACAGCTGAAATGACCTCAACTTTGCCCTTGGTGAAAAGCCCTTGCCTCAAATGTGTTCAGTCACATCCACTGACCTGTATAACATAGGGAAAATGCCTATTTTAAAAATTACAGTGAACATTAAAAACTAAAAAATGGATGCTAGCCTATAGTAAGTACCATTGCTCTTGCATCAATTTCCCCTGCCTCCACAGGTGCCCCTGGAGATAAAGATTGTGTGTTAGGGGTGTGACAAATGGCTTCTGACTCATAGAAGCTTGACAATAAGTACAATGGATTCATTAGTTCTTAAGGTGAACAATCCCCTAAAATATTTTCAAGTCTTACAGTCATTGGTCAAAGAAAAAGAAATCTTAGGAACACACTTTGACTGTCAAACACTGAGTACTATAGGAACAAATTTCAACTATGACCAAAACCAAGTTTCTTTGATGTTTCAGATGTCTCCATTCATCTTCAGGGGACTGATGACATTCTGACACTATGCTGTAATTGTAAGAGTGATCTATCATAGAGCTAGGAACTATGCCTGCTTTCCTTGACACACCATATGCATCCTACCAGAAGACCAACACAATATAGTAGACCCATAAGATAAATGCCAGCTTAGAATTCCAACTCTGCCACCAAGCAGTCAAACAACCTTAAAAGTTATTTGAGGTCTCTGCTTCATATGGATAATGGAACTACAGGACCCTGCATTTTACTGAGTGAGGAAACTGAACTAATCTCATGAAGATAGGAGCATATAGCAAAAACTGTCATAATTGACCATAGGAATATCCCAACACGTAAGTGATCAAGAAATGCTTATGAAATTGGCAACCTAGCACAAACACACCTAGATTAACTTTCAGCTGACCACACAAAGAAACATGAACAGAGCTTCACATCCAGTTCCGCCTCTTCCCTTATTCAGAGAGATATTTAAAAAATATTGGTAATTCGATAGGCTCTAGACTGCTTTGTGAGTATGATTTGAGACACAGGCTGTAACTACATGATCTCAGTTTCTTCATCCAAAAAACTCTTTTATCTCAAGGTTGTTGGGGATTGATAAGGCCATGTCTGGTACAACATTTTGCAAACTCTAAAACTCTACTAAATTCAAGACGGTATTATAAATAGAAAGGCCCCAGTTGCTCAGCGAAGGAGAGGGTTAAAAATAACTGTACATCAAACTGCTCTGTCATCTTACATTTGCTCAAAATTAAAACGACTCTTTGCAGAATCCAATTTGGATAAGCCCATGTCAATACTACTAATACAAGCCATCACTAATGACAAGATTGATAACTCAGAAGGGCGAGTCATTTCATGTTCACTGTGCATCATGTTTAATTCGCCAAAAGGAGTTTGTGTGTATAATTAATGTGCTTTGCTTCCTGCCTTCATTTGAAAACATGTAAAAGGTCTCTAGGGAATTCTGTAAGTTAGAAACAATTAATAAAATAAAACCACTTAATTAAAGAGAATAATTAGAGCCTATTTTATAGCAGAAAATGGAGGGATAAAAATCACTTTGGAAAAACATTGTACAAAAATTGCTGGGTTCTTTAAGAAAGAACAATTGGTAGACAGAACACATGTAAGTTATGATAGCAAATGGATCTCCCAGGCCCTTTGTTCTAAGATGATTTAAATCCGACTGACTTAATGGGTATTCCAAAAGAATGAGTACTAGCCCTACAATGACAAGACTTGATTATTCATTATTCCAATGTACATGTATAGCATCTTTTAATCTTTTATTTATACTCATCATGGAGGGACTCATAGGTAAAAGCTGCCTCTTCTTTCTGCAGTATATAAACTCTGAGAAAGGTAGTACATAAACACACACACACACACACACACACATACACACACACACTACAAAGAAGCATATGGAGGGGAGACAGAATACCATGAAATACATAGAAAGGGCTTACATTGAAGCCTAAGAAACAAATAATGTTTTCAGATGCCCTGAGTTTTCACTGAAGATAGAAATGAACATTTAACTGCACTGAATGAGAAGAAATTAAATTACAGGCGTGATAGCATATACGAAGTCACAGATACATGAGTGCACATATTGCTCTGGTAAATCACATAAAGCTCACCATGTCCCAAGAAAAGAGTACATGTTTCAAGCAGAAAGAGATAAAGCTGGGTACCAGATGGGGAAAGAACATGGACATGGAATCAGATAACTAGTCCAAATCACATAATTATATGTATGTGACATCTCCAGCCTTCGCTTTCAGAATGAATAAAAATGGGCTTCAAGAACATGCAGATGGTAGGATACTATACTGTGATTTCCAATATCTGTGTCTTTCCTAATAAGAAGATTATGCAGACCTGCCTTTGTCACATGACTGACAGTATCTCAAAACTGATGGAAAATATCCCTTGATTCATTGTCAAATTTGGCCATTGGCCCCTGGAGCTGCTTTGACTAATGGAACACGGATAGGAATGATGCATACATGCCTCAATCTGACAGAATCTGTAAAAACAAGTGGGTCATGCAGTTCAGACTTTTACACTTCTCAGCCATCATGAGAACTATGAAGTCAAGATGAAACTGTTCTCTGGGCCTGGGTCTCAAGAATCAAGCAGTTCCTGGATTAGAGCTGACTTAGACTGGAGCTGACAGTCTCCCAAACAACTGAAACTATGGGGCAACTTCGGGCTGCTGTTACAGTTATTGACACTATATAGCATAAGGTAAAGACAAATAAATAGCAAAACAAAAATAAAAGCAGTAAGGAAAGCTTACATATAGAGTTTATTAAAGAACCAAAATCATGTGTAAAGACACCCTATGCTTGGCAGATAATCAACACTTGATTCTTTACTGGGGGCTGTGCAGAAAGAGGCAAAATTTTGGAGTTAAGCATTATCTTAAAGGCCTTGCTGAAACACATATTATTTTGTTCCCTATTATATACCTGCCATCAGATTTAATTGGCCATGTTTCTGCCTGCTTTTCATATTTACCTTAGGCAAGTCCTCAAGCTCCTTGTACACAGTCTTTTACCCCTGAGCAGATGAAGTGACATTTCCTATTTAAAACCCCAGTTCTGATAAGTTACATTAATTAATTGTTTTAGTCTGGAGTTCTTAAAATCAAACCTAACACCTACTCAGTAAAAGGCATTCACATTTGCATCCACATCTATTACAGTTGTCAGATAACAACTAGAAGGTGGCTTTAATTTACCCAAGAAGATTTCTCCCACACCATCTCAGTGACACCAGGTACAAAACACTGCTTTTAAGGACTCCTTTTCTTTAAGAGGCTGGTCACAGGGAGTTTAATTATGCTCCAGTAAGTAAATGAGTAGCATGAATGGACTTGCTTGTAAATGGAGAGATCATAAGAGTGGGTGTGAAACTGAGAGGACTGATAATAATGGGGTGCATGACGTAAAAATCACCAAATAATAAATAAAAATATAAAAACAAAACAAAGCACTGTTTTTTAGTGTTTAATGACAGACTGATTCCCCCACTACTTCATATATTAAAAGCAATGTGACATGATTAGGAAGTGAGGCCTTTTGGGTATGATTAGGTGATGAAAATTAAACCTTGTAGGTGGGGTTGGTGGGGTTAGTGGTGAGGTCTCAGAGAGCCTTTCCCTTTTTAGAACGCAGGGACACAACCTGAAGGCAATGTATATAAACCATTTTGCCACCAGACAGCAAATCATTATCAGCACCTTGATCTTAAGATGCCTGGGCCTTCAGAATCATGAGAAGTAACTTTCTGTTAGCTTACTGTCTTTTCTGACAGCCGAGTGGGCTAAGACACTTGATCAAAATACACTCATGAATGTACACACAAGCATCTGTGCATACACACTACACAGATAAAAACCCATCCTTTCTTACTACTAGAAAATTGGGGGGGGAGGGGCAGGGAGAAGTAGGAGGAGAGGATGGGAGAAAGAAGGGGAAACTGTGGTAGAGATGTAAAATAAATGAATAAATTTAATTAATAATAAAAAACTAAAAAAAAGAAAATTTGTTTCTACCTATAAATGTATGAATGAATCAAAGGCAAAGTTGTTAATAATTCCTTTGAACTCTTTTGATGTGAAGACAAAATGATGAAATCTGGGATCTTGTATAGTATGTTCACTAGCTAGTTATTTTTTACTTAACTATTTGGCAGTTTAATGTATTTATATAGTAAATTTTAGTCATTTTTACCCTACTACCCACTGTCACCCTCTATCTTTCTTTCCCTTCCTTTTACTTTCTGGTTGGTGTGTGTGTGTGTGTGTGTGTGTGTGTGTGTGTGTGTCTGTGTGTGTCTGTGTGTGTCTGTGTGTGTCTGTGTGTGTCTGTGTGTTACACTGAGTTTAATTAGGGTTGGTTGCAATGTGCAAAACAGATTATTTACTGGAGCATGGGAACTTACTATTGGCTACGTCACTGAAGAAAGTAGCATCTCCTTTGCCCAGAAACTATTAAATGTCAATATACCCTAGGGAAACATGGAGCCCCATGGGTGCCTCCCCTATTCATGATGAAATGGTGATGTGTTTAATTCTCAACTATGCCTAAGTTTTATGCAGGCAAATACAGCTGTGGTAAATTAATAAATACAATGATCATTTCATGTCCAAAGGACATCTTTTTACAGCACTGTTTCTCATTCTCTAGCTCTTACATTCTGTACAGTTCCTCTTCTAAGATGTTCCCTGAGCCAGAAATGAGTGATATAGATGTCTCATTCTGAGCTGAGAATGCCACAATCACTGATTCTCAGCTCTCGGACCAGTTATGGGTCTCTGTATTCCTTACTTCAAATTTCCATTAGAATATTAGTCACTATTTTGTTGGTCAGATCATTACAAAGCAATCACTAAAAACCTTGTGAAATATATTCATTTATAAGCTAAATGGATATATTCTTGATCTTCAAATGACTGGCTGCACACATTCATTTTGGTGATTTTAACGTCTAACTAAGTATTTCTTAAATGTTTGGCGGGGGAGGGGGGAGGGGGGCACAGATATCCTTCATGAGTGACAGAGACAGTGGGTGCTCTCTATAGACCTAACACATGCAGGCCAAAACCTCAGGATGCAAGATAAATTCTTCCCTATGCATCCTCAACTGATGTGTGATGAGTATCCAGGCCCCAGTTGCGAATGAGGCCTAGGAGAGAGAAAATATGCCCACCTAGAAAAATTCCCAATTGCAGAATAGGAGGGAGAGAGACCTGGCCAGATCTCTATAAGAACAGGTGCCCCAGGTCTCTGTTCTGGATTAGGTGGGACAGCTCTGCCTCAATTTTCTAGGTCTGATGAATTTAAGTAGTTTTAGCTCTTGCCTCATGATGGCGCTGCAGTAACTGTGACAGTACAGGGAAGTGACCTAGTGACAGAGCCTGAACTAGATGCTCTTGGTAAATACTTACTACTCCTATTTTAGGATAATAGACAGCGGAACTCCACAAAGCTATGGTGCTTGCCCACGTTGGTAGTAGAGCAGGATGGATCATTGAAGGATCTTCCTAAAGAGAGCTCATACGGAGCCAAATGCTGGAGTTAACAAACCAAGACATGTCGAAGTCAGAAGTGCTAAAATCTACTGGTATTTGTTTGTGGCTCAGCTGTTCATCACACCAGCTGCTTGGAATGTTCAGATGTGTCCTAGCTCGGCACAGAATCACCCCATCCTATATTCATTCCATCAGCTTCAAATTTAATTTCATTCCCAGAGAGGGTTTTTTTTTTTTTTTAGCCAAAAATTGAACATCCATCCCTATTTATAGAAAAGGGACATTTCCTACAAAAGTGCCTTGTAAGAATTCAGATCCTGTTTCCTCAGCAGTTTTCCCTCATGATCACACAAGATCTATTTTGATTTCTTCTCTGATTAAAATATATCTTAGAGGCTCAAGCTGACAAAGGGGTAGAGGAAGCTTATGAATGGGCCTATCCCCTAGGGTGTGCTGAGCCACCCTCAATGGAACAAGGTACAACGGTGAGATGGGGAGGGAAATAAAACACACACACACAAACAAAAAACTATTATTGATTGCAAATACAAAGCACAATTCTAGCACAGTTCTGGACAATTATCCCAAGAGGACAATTAAGAATTATAAAAAAGAATAGCACGAACAATTGTTCAAATGCAGCCTGTAAGATCTGGAATTCTTAGGGATAAGTCACAGAAATATGAAACCTAGGTCCATGGTCCACACTGTCATTTGCCAACTCTAGAAGTTTGGGAATGCCTTTTCTGTCTCCAGCACAGCTATCTACAAGAAAAGCAACCACTCAGGGGCAAGATATCAGATTACATAATCAGAAAGACATTTGAACTTAAGATACTGAGGGGTATAAGATTACTTATAGCAACACTTTATGATAGAAAAAGGCCAATACTACAAAATAGCTCTATATATCCCATGAGTAGATCAGAAAATAATGGCTATCTCTACAATATAATACTATGCATCTGTTAAAATTAATGGTTTACATCTAGACCCATTAAGAAAATTTTGAAAATACAATGAGGGTTGAAATCCTAAGATTTTTTTGCAACAGGATTCCATTGGTATAAAGTCAAAAGCAGAGGAAGTAAAATGATGTAATAAATTGTTGAAGTATACATAATGAAAAGTCACCAAGAGATTTGTGAACACAAAATGCAGTTTAAGCAGTATGTGGATAGGAGGAGGTATTATCAAAAAAGGATGCCATTGTGACTTTTGAGACTCACAATATCCTATCCTTTGGCATGAGAAGAGAGCACCTGACTTTTAATTCTCTTAGCCATTACGCTGTACAGTGGTGCCATAGGCTTCTCTGCATATATTTGGTACTTCAAAGTTAGGAAACAGGTTACATAGCCCATGTGTTCTTTATTCCACACACTCAGCCAAATAGTTGAAGATGCTCAAGAAAAGAAAGACTGCATCCATACTGAGCATGGAAAGATGCTGTTGTCACCATCACTTCTAAAAAAGACAGTATGGCAATGATCTATGTAGTGTTTACATTAGACTGTGCATTAACAAAGTATACAGGGAGATTTGTGTGACTTATGTGCCAGCAGTACACCATTTTTATGTATTAAAAAAAAACTACTTAAGTATCTGTAGATTTAGATAAATCTGGTCTTGGAATCAGTATCTTGTGCATAGCCAGGGAGAACTATATTAGAAGAAATAGAAAATAATAATTAGGTTTTTAAAGAAAATGAGCCACTAACTACTGTCCAACCAAATATATACCATTGAAGTACGTATCTTGGGCAACTCAGGTAGTAAGACCTTTGGTTTTCCAAAGAAGGGAGAAGGTATGAGTTGGTGTGTCAAGTCCACTCTAGATAAGGCCCCTTTGACTGCACACCTTGTATGTTCTCTACCTCAACAGGTTCCTGGACAACAGAATCCCCAGGGCATGGAGAAAGACAACACCTCAGAAAGCTGCTGGGTCTTTCTCAAGTATACCTGGAATGTTACGGGGCAGACATAGACAACCTGACCATGGAGGCTGTCCTACCTCCTTCCACTGGGATCTGCTGAGCCCTGTAAATAGCAAGCAAGTTCAAAACACATGCCATATTCTAAGGCTTCCCAGGTCAACCCCTTTTAACTCAGTCTGCATGAAGTTGGGGGCTATATGTGCCTAGTCAGAGTAAAAACATGAGCAGAGAGATAGAATCACATAAATCAATGGTCTTCATGTAATTTTCTTTGCAGGACCAGCTTTAACCAGGGACAATCTGATCAAATATGTTCGCGCTTTCTTCCTCCTCAAGTCAAAAATGGCCAAGTGGCATTGCTCCAACTTCTGACAGCCATAGACTTTCCAATTTAAATACTGTTATTGTCTCTCCTGTTTATGAGTTTGTTTCCCATCTCAGGAAATTTCAACCCACGCATAAGCTACAAATGTGCTCCCTTCCATTTTTTTCTTCCTTACACTTAATTAGGTAGTAAAATGCAACCCACCTACATGAACGAGATGAGTAAAAGAGAGTAATAGCTAAATGCATTTTTCATTTCCCACATAACAATTTCTAAGTTCCCTGGAGCTAACTACATAGCACTTCCCCCAGGATAGAAGGTTGAGATTTTTACATCCATCACTGAATGTCAGAGCTGAAAGGGACATAGAAATGCACCCCTCATCTTGCCTGGTATTTGGCACATGCCAGTGGCATAATAAATATTTTAAAAGTAAATCATAACAGCTCATAATTATAGCAGCTAACATATATCAATTGTCAGATGTCAGATAATACTCTCTTTTGCATCTGTGTGTATATGTGTGTACATTCATTCATATATGTGTATTGGTGTGAAAGCATGTTAACATTTGTGTGTATAAGTGAGCATGCATATATGTTTGAGCCTGTAGAGACTTAAGGTTGATTTCAGGTATTTTCTTTGATTGCTTTCTCCCTCATACACTGAAGCAAGTTCTTTTCATGGAACCCAGAGCTTCACTAATTTGGTGAATCTCATGATCTAGGTTGCTCTGAGGAAGACTGTCTCTGCCTCCTGTGCACTGACAGACTAGGGGTTATATAAACACTCACTGGTACAAATGGAACGTTAAGGCAATTCTTGGAGAGTGGAACTGTTCCACATTGATGGCCCGAGAATGCAGGAACAAACAGTAAGGAAGGGCAGCCTGTAACAGGGTTCTCAATGGGGAGCTGGCCACACCCCATTCAGGGTCCTGAGACCCCAAGCTACACCTCTAGGTCTCCCTCCATAACGCCTGAATCCCACTACATCTCCCACTTGGCATTTATGTAAACACCCAAACTGCAGTTTTCATGATGCCCTTTCTCCAGCCCCAACTGTCTATACAGCATTCTAAGCACTATACCCACAAAACTTGACTCCTCATTTTACAGTGATCACAAAACGTTGGTGTTACTATTGTCCTCACCTTCAAGATAAGAAGAGTGAAACTTGAGATCATCAAGGCTGTTGCCCCATGTCACAGTGGGCAAGTGATAGATCCAGCTTCTAGGTTGTCAGGTATGGATTCCATGTCTTCAACTCCCTCACTGCTCTGAATGTCCCTTAGCAGAGATGGTGACAACAATGTCCAAGACTGTAAAATGATGACATCTTACTCATCCCCCTAGGAAAGAACACAACTCTGAAGACAATTTCCAGTTAGAGCTGGTGCCTGATTTGTTTGGGCATCTGAACAAAAAACATACTTTCCAGGAGAACGGTGGGTTATCAAAGACATGAGGATTGTCACCAGCTCTATTTTTATATATTTTCACTAAAATTGTAGTTACAAAAAGAGACTGTGAAAGTTCAAGTCTAATCATCAGGTCACACGTGGTGGTCAAAAAAGATGTCTCACTTTTCCTTCCCAGAACACACTAGAGAGCAAGGCAATAGTACAAGCAAGCACTTAACCTAGGGCCAAAGATGGGTGCTCACCTAAGACCAGAGATGGGTGCTCACTGAGAGGTACTTGGGAAGATCATCAAGGTCAGGGCTATGGCAGCCACCATCATGAATTTCCCCATGTGAAGACAAGAGTATCAGGGAACTGAACCCAAGTCCCTTCAGCTGGGATGCCATGGCTCTGTGCCCTCCCATGGCTTCCACTAAGCAAACTGTCTTGCCAACATTTCCCCTTGCTCTATTTCCCCTCTCCTGTGATAACAGTGTCCCTGAAGTTGGACATGGCTATCACATTCCAGATCCCTTCCAGTCAGGAACCTTCACTGATGCTCCTCCTCCAGGTGTCCCCATGAACAGCAGGCAACCTCTGCTTGCTTCCAGACATCTTCTGAAAGTTAAAGCAAAAGCAAGCAGTCCCAGGATTGCTGGATCCAGCTCACTAACACAGATTAGATGCCTAGAATATATTCATTCATGGACAGATCAAAAAGTATGCGATTGTAGCAGGTGGGCACAAAATATAAAAAGATGCATGCTATTCTAAAAGGACAAGTGAGTCAGGGAAAAGCTTCAATGAAGTTGCAGCTTTGACAAATGCTACCTTTAAACAACACACACACACACACACACACACACACACACACACACACACACACATTATTTTTCTCTGGACTAGTTTACTCATAAAGAATTACACTTAACTATCTCCAATGAAGTTCCCCTTTCTATGCCCAAAGGTTTAGTTGGCTAAGAAAATCATTGTTTACCTTGGCATGTGACTCTGATGTCAAATGATTGAGATGAAGAATGAAAAACAAAGAAAGAGAAACAGCACAAAGACAAAGAGAAAAATCCTTCTGTGACTTTGGACAAGTCCTTTCCAGTGACTTAGCTTCTCATAATTTCTTCCCTTTTCTGATTTTTAACTAAGTGCCGGTACTTCTACTTTTCTTGTCTCTTCCTCAGCCCTGACCTAGAAATCCACTGTACCTTGTAAATGCTTTTTTTAACGGTCATTTTAAAATTTACACCCTTGTCATGGCTAAAGTCTAGAGAATGCTTTTAAGTCTAACATTTAGAAAGTGATTTCAAACACTTTCCAATAAAGCTAAACTTCGTTGCTATTTCAGTGTAAACCTTGGGCCTGACTGCTGTCCTCTGGTTTCTCTACACATTAAATGCAGACTCTCAAATTCTTTACCACAAGGTTAGCCACAGCTCTGGCAGGATACCCATGGGAGTTTGGGAGATAGGCACTGGCTCTCTGCTTTGCTATTAAAACCAGCCCTTTAAGGCAAAATCACCTGTCCCTCATTGGACCACAGTGTTTTTCAGTTCACCAACATGGACCCAAAAAGATCACACAGACCCTGTTAGACCTAGGTGCACATGTATTAAGCATGGGTTTCAGAGGAGGCAAAACAAACAGCCAGGAGGAACTTCATGGAATGCCCTAGATCCAACTATACAGATGGTTGCAATTGCCACAAAACACAGTGCTGGTAGCATATGGCCATGGGTATGTTGGTAATTCATCATTTTAATGTAGACTTTATGTGCCAGGTAGCCATTCAGCCCAGACTCACTGAATATCTGCTATGTACCTATTGCTGTTGAGACATTGAGATAGTAAAGGATAATGAATATTCAGTAAGTGAAAATACATACAAAGCATATATGTTCCTACATGTGCACAGAACATGCGCTTCTGGGAACACATAGTGAATGACAATTAGTTTCCTGTATTCAACAAGCCAAAAAATCAGGACTCAGCTAGAGGAAGCATTTGCACATGAACAGGTATCTTTTACAGTGAAGCTGGCACTATGCCCCAATTTATAATTTTACATTCATTGCTTTCTGCATTAAGAATGTTCAGGAGTTTTAATGGCTACCACTGAAAGTCAGCGGTTTTTAGTCAGAAGCTGTTTCGCACTCTAAGAGACAATGCTGAAAGATGGTTTGGATTGTCACAAGTAGTGACATTGAGTAGAGGCCAAACCCGCTGCTAAATAATTACCTGCCCCCAAACACCAATAATAGAGACTGAGAGGGTCTCTAGTATTAATAAAAGAGACTGCTTAAGGTATATCTAACCATTCTAAAATTTTAAACTTTAAAATAAAACTATTTACAGAATTAGATAATTTAGGAGTGAGGCCTTTGGTCTAGTTAAAAAAAAAAAAACTAAAGAGTTTTTTTTAAGTCTATTTAATTCAAGTTCCATAAAAATAAATAGTTATAGGAATGCATTAATGTTTGCCTTACCACAAAAGAGACTCAGGAAAATTTACAAATTATGATAACTTCTTATGCATACCATGAAATGGTATGTTTAATATCTCTTGATTCACAAGAGAACTGTACCTGAGTATGCCTTTGGTGATGCACCTTTCAGAGTCACCATTTAAGACCTGGTATCTCCCACTCATAAGAGAAACTTATCTCCAGGAAGACACGTGGACCCCGAGGCCTAACTCAAGATTGGAGAGACGCCATAACTCAGGCATCAGACGATCAATAGTCCAATTTGGGATTTAGCACTCTGGAGGCAGAATGTGCAGAAGCATGCATAAAGGATCTGCTTATGATGGAGGTCCAACTCATATTTATAATATAATCACCTAATAAAAACAGTAATGACCTCCAGCTGACTTTACTTGGCATGCTGTGGTGCATGAGTTCCATAAAAGGATTTCTAGACCCTGCCCTGAAGAAAATCCATCTAAGCCCCTGGTTTCTCTATCAAGACTGAAGAGCTCTGAAAGAAATATCATTTTGTCCTGAGAGTGCCTACATACACACAATATGTACAATAGATTATCTTGTGATAATACAAGATTGTCCTCAAGAACTCTTTTTGCTCATGTGACCTTTAAGACGCAAATGTAATATATTTCTTAGAGCATCCCTTTTACAAGCAAAACCTGGCCTCTCTCATTCTATGCCTGCCTAGAAAATAATCAAAAGGTTGGATGATCAAAATACTCCACAGCTGGTCAGGTCGTTACATCACCTTGCCTCTTCTGTTCAGTGTCCAACATCCCTTCATGATGTTTACCAGTGGCTAAAATTTAAAGAACAGATCTGGGCTTATGATGAAGTAAAGAGTTAAGAGCAAATAAAGTTTCCCTGAAATAAGATGTGTGTGTGTGTGTGTGTGTGTGTGTGTGTGGTGTTCAGCTGAAACAATCCTGGTAGACTCCTTTCACCATCCACACCCAAAGCCCACTTTGCAGCCTTTTGCATTTAGTGGGAAATAAAGAAAATAATGCACTAAGTACAAAGCAGGGCAAGAGACATAAAGAGACTGTCTGCATACACTCATCTGCCTCCTAAATTGCCTATGATCTTCTTCTATTATCTACGATCTACTGTTTCCACATTTGAAAATTGCTTCCTGAATCTATTAGCAGAAGTGGTTGAAAAGGAATCAGCAGTCACAAATTCCAGTCCATGTGGAATAAATCAGAGTGGGTGGGTCCCCTGCCATTGGCACAGGCGGGGACATATTTCAAAAACATAATCACTAGGTTCTTATAAAACTCAAGTTCATTTTTCCCATTACAAATTATACATCTGTGGTACCATTCTGAAACACATATCTAAAGATACTTAAAGGATTATTAGAGAATTGGATACAATTTTTCCAGCCTTATTTCAGACCACTCCAGGAAGCATATCCCAAGAGGGATAAAGGAGAATGAACTTTTTTTTTTTTAAACCAGTAAAATTCCTGACTACAAAAGTGGTAAATCCTGGAAGATCATCTTTGGCTAGGATTTGAATTTGTGGAGGCAAGCATGCTAATGCTGCCCACCTCCACAAATTCAAATAAACAAATTGAAAGAACCTTTATATTTTAGCAGGAAACACTAGTAGAGTAAATAAACAAATTGATTATTTTATGATGGATGGTAAGCCTCGATGCTGTGGCAGTAAAGAAAACACAAAAAGAATAAACCAAAGAGGCTTAAGGAGGGCAAAGCTGTATTATCAGAAAACACTATAAGACAGATCACCTAATGGAGCAGAGTTTTGTCAGTTCAATGCTTTGTTCAGGCCTAAATCAAGAATGTATAAACCTTTATTAATTTCTTTTAAATTTCTCTACTTAAAAATATTCTTTTTTATTAACCTGGGAAGTAAGTTTTTTTGTGAAAATGAATAATCTTTCAAATTACTACCATTCTATTAATATTTAACATAAAAGAAACTTACCCCAGGGTAAATGACCTGTCCAATTATGTTAAATAAATTCAGATTTGCAATAGTTAGAAATAAAAACCAAGAGATGAAATTGTAAAAGGCATTATCCTTTCTGAGCAGGCTAGTCATTTTTCCCTTGTCCATTGTCCTCCTTCACTGCTTCTGCCTTTCTTTACAAACAGGATAACTTGGTACTACCTGGTACCTTCCAAATGCTGACTAGACAGTATAGTCATTCTGAAAAGTTCAATGAAATACTTTCATCACATGGAGAAATACTGACATAAGTGGTCTATCATTTATTGGCCTGTGCATCAACATTTCTCAAAGAATGTTGAGAAATGATTGAGGCAGTGCTGTGGGGGTATGTATTTATTGTAACTGTAGTTGAAAAATACTCTTTCCATGAGGGAAGGTCAAGGGCCTTTAGCTAAATCCTTATGATGCTCAGGACCAAATCTGTCATGATGGATTTTATCTGTCACTTTTTCTCAGGACCCCAGTTTGAGGAGCTAATCCATTTAGTGTTTGGTAGGCCATGGTAATTCACAGGCAAAAATGCTGTCTTTTCTTGCCTGGGTTCCACATAAGTACATGGAACAAAGGGGCCTTCAGTGTCTAGTTTTGAGCTTAATTTAGAAGAATCCATCCCACAAAAAACAACTCTATTCTCATTTCCCTTGGAAGACAGCTAAGGCCAGTTGGTGGCAATGGTTCCTAATTTCTCAATATAAAGTATCTCACTGAACCCTCACAGCAGCCTTCCAGGACAAGGACACCTAAGAAGTGGTGTAAACCAAAGGGACAGCAGGCCTGCTTCAAACCAAGACTTGTTTCTTAACTACCACAGTAGCCAGAAGTTACTCAGTGCTTGATTTTTCCCTTTGCAACACTAAGCCTTTTCCACAGAGAAACACATTTAGGCCTAAGGACCTCACGACATTAGACAAGAAGATGGGTAACAGGAAGGTATATGGTGTGCTCAATGTCACAAGACTAGTGAATGTTCCAGGCAGCATTTATACCCAGGCAGACTGGATGGAAATCCCAAACTCTGAACCTAATGTCTTCTTTATCACTACACTGGGAGCCTAGGGAATAGCATCTGCCTTGGCTTCAGTCATCATTCACATGGAGCATGGCAACCTGCTGTATGTGTTTCTGCTTCCACAGAGCTTGAAAACCACCAGCTGAACAAACATGTCCTCCACATCCTTAGAAATGAAGGATCTGTATGTACACCTTCAACAAATACTTCATGCACTGTTTCCTGTCAGCTTCCATGGATAGGAAGATGACGCAAGCATGGTCCCTGTCTGTAGTGAGCTTCTGCTATGACTGTGGAGACACAAACAGAGTTAACTAATACTTTATGATGAGTACAATACTGGAGGTAGGAAGAGAGGGCTGAGACATGCTGTAAGGGACTCCAAACAGACACGGTCACTTGAAGGGCTCCACTCTAGGGTGGTGCAATGAGAATCTTTGAAGAGAGAACCCCTGAAATTGTCTTGGTACTACCTCATCTGATTTTTAGGAACATTAAAAAAAAAGGATAGTCACATGTGCTTGGACATCAACTCCAGCTGCTGGAGCCAGGGATATATTTGAAGTCTGAGAAACAAAAAGACTACTTAGGCAATACAGTAAGCTTTTCTTGCCCCTGCTACCCAGCAGATTACAAATATAAGATGTTTCACTCCACTCTATGCAAATGAGCAATTTCCATCAGTCAGGGGCTGGACAAGTCACAGATGGATCCTTCAGTGGATTATCTTTAGAAGAGTTGGGTTAAGGGACTGTTTGCAAAGGTGGAATGATATTACAGGGGAACTGTATGAAGCAGTGTAGTACTGCAAGGTCAGTTCCCTTCAGGGAGCTGTTACTACCCCAAGGCTGCAAGAGTAGCAGAAAGTTATTAATCTATGAACAAAGGCTGGGGGCAGGGCTTTATACAGGGCTGTAGCCTCTGTATTAAAAATAAATAAATAAAAACCAGTCAGCCAGCATTGACCTTAAGGCACAGGAAAAGAGACTAAACTGCACCTTAATTCAATCATGTCCTGCAAATGATCAACATTGGATGAAAAGAACCAGGGTTCAAAGGTCAAGACTGAAGCAGAGGGTACAGCCTGACGCCCAGGGTAAATTGCAAAGTGAAGACAGATCTGGACAGACAACAAATGCAACATATTCAGCATTGAACCTCCAAATCTTTAAATAATTCAGTAATGGTGCTCCACACTTGTGACTTCTCAGCCAATGTTCAAATAATTAACAGTGAGAATATTATTGTTACCCCAAATCAGTTCACCTACAACGATAAAAACTTCTGATCTTATCTATGAAATAAGGACAAATAAAGCTACTCATTGTACCTGCTTTGATAGCTGAATATTTCACAATCATTAGATGAGACACGGGTACTAAGGGGCTTTGTGAAATTCCCCTGTCAAATGTGAGTTACATCCTTCTGGTAGGTTCAGTATAGATATGCAAATTTGTGCATTAGGAGGACAAAGTAACAGTTTTCATACTGGGATACTCTGTGCCCCAAAGCTGATCTACAGAATATGCATTTATGCCAGTTCTCTTATTATTAGCAGTGCATTGGGAGAAAATCCTGTAATGGGTGGACAGCATTTAGCAGCTCAGCACAGAGAGCCTCAGTGACATGGAGGTGCTAGGGACATATGCTTAACAGCCTTTTTCATGAACCCAAAAGGAGAACAGTGGAGTCACTGCTATCAAGATCATTGCCACTTTAAGCATTTCCTACCTACCCTTAATTAGCCTCTCTTCTAAAGTAAATGAATTGTAATGGAGTAAAAAGAGCATTGGAACAAATGTCAAAAGACACAGTATAAAGAGGCTGCATCTGCCATCCTCTGAGCTGTAACACTGAAAGCTGAAGCCAATAGAATCTTCTTACACTATGATGTAGGTGGCCCCAAGAAGTTCTGCACAGTTATCTCAGGGTCTGGCATAAATGTCCCTGAAAAAGGAGATGGCAGGGAGATGTGACTACCAATCCTCCTAGGCATTTCTCACCTCATAGCTATATGAAATATTTCCACTGCTTAAAAAACAAACTAATAAAATTATTCTGGACTACATGATCTCTGCTTTTTCAGAATATAATGTTGTAAAATTTTATGAATTTAATTCCGCCCAGTTCTGTGTGGACCTGTGAAGTTCAGAGTATCTTATCTGTCTACATTCATTTTTCCATTCTAAAGGATGAGCCAACATGAATGTGCAAAGTAAGAATCACCTACATAAAGTGAAGTTAATACTGAAGTCCTGCAATTCATAGGCAAGTTTGCTGTGACTATGTGTTGGGATGAATATAGGCAGATGGGTGTGGTTTCACTGCTTAGTCACTACTTGCTACAACACATGCAACAGAGCAAACCAACAAACAGGTACAAACAGGAGCAAAACAAAGAACAGACAATAAATAATCCAACAATTCAGAAAACAACCAAATTGTAGGGATTAGTAAACATCTCTTGGTAACAATAATAACAAATGATAAATAACTGGTCTTAAACCACCACTGAAGACAGACTGTCACATGGATTATAAAACAAGATCCAACCTCCTGTAGCCTCAAAGAAACACACCTTACTGGTAAAGACAAACAGAGAATAAAACTCAAAAGACATAAAACAATCTATCAAGCAAATGGAAGCATAAAATATACTGGAATCTATTCTGATATTTCACAAAAGTAGACTTTACAATTAGAAAGGATAATGAATGTCACTACTATATAACAACTGTAAAAATTTGTGCATCAAACATTTCATAAAACAGACACTACTGGACATAAAGGGTCCTGACACAATAAAAGTTAGGAGTTCAATTCCCAATTCTCATCTTTATGTAGGCCATCAGAACTACAAATCAATAAAGAAACCTCAGAGTTAAACTGCATCACAGATCAAATGGATCAACAGGATATCTACATAATAATCCAGGAAACATACACAAACCCCACATTCTTCTCAGCAGTCCAACATGCACAGGCAGAGGTGAGTGATGGAGCATTGGGAACTCAAGCCTGCCTTGGGCTACACAAAAAAAAATTCAGGCCTGCATAGTGAGAATCCAGCTCAAGAAGCCAAAAATTTAAAGAGTAAATCACTTATATTTTCCTTAGAGTAGCCAATGCAATGCATATATTATGAAATATGCTACCTTTTACGGAATTTACACTATCATTTATGGGATGATACCAAGAAAATCTGAGTGTTCATACTGATATGTGTTCCAAAAAGTATTTTCAATCCACAGTTGGTTGAATCCATGAGTGTAGATTGTGAATGAAACCACTGATAGAGAGAAACAAATTTAATGACAATAGTGATGAAGATGTGTTGATTGCTGCTGCAGCTATATCAACACTTGGAATACAAAAGTTAAATGGCAGAGGACTTCCTGCCATTAAAAGATTAGATCCCACAAAGACATAGCACAAACAGAGCCAAACACACCGATGGGTAAATTGCAGCGGAAAGAGACCTGGGTCTAAAATGAATTAAGAAAGGTTCCAGAGTAGAATCTTTGATTTTAAAGCTACAAGAGGAAGAGAAATTTCCTAAACATACAATACAAGGAGATTCCCACCACAGAGGCTGTGTGTGAATCAAAGTCCTCCTTCGCAACCACAACCTTTTCCAATTACATACACAATGCAACACTTGATAACTACAAATTCCCACTGCTGCCTCCAAACCAATGTTTCACTTCTTTCCTAAAATATTTGCAATATTAAAATCCTCTAAATCTCCATGAGAGGAGGGAGCAAGAGAAGAGAATCTCTCTTCTGTAATCTCCTTATTATAGAGAAATACAACTTCAAGTTCTTTGTCATTCCCAAAGGAATGCTTCTATGCTACAGACTAATCACCTGCAAAATTACCACGAGGAGCCGGTTCTTAGTTACCTACAAGCAGAACAGCACTCAGAGCATCTTCACATGACTGGCTTTATAACTCAAGAAGGATGGCACTACTTTGACTCAGCTTATTTTTACAATTCAAACTTAGAAGGTAACAGAACAAACTGATGGAGGTACCTGTCAAATGAGAGGGAAACAGAAATACAGGAAGCAAGCCGTGGGTAGTCAATCCTGGCTTCTCATTCCTCCTCACAGAGATGGTGCAGTCATTTAGAGCCCAGAGCATAAAGCATAGGGCTCCTGAGTATCTTTATGCAGAAGATGGTGCTGTGATCATACTGATGAAGTGCTAATGTCTGTAGACTAAGCACTGCTCTGTGTCACAGCCTTGTATGTGTCACTCACACAGATTGCTTTCCATGTTTTTCCCTTTTTTCATATGGATGGGCTCTATGCTGTTCAGGTCCAGGAAGCATCCCCATCATGCTATAGCACAGCCTTCAATAAAAACACATTATGAGAAAACCAGTAGATGCTCTGCTATACACAGAGGCTCCAGATACACTGAAATACATTTGTGATACATTCTGTAAATGCATGGTATCCCAGATCCTCTGTCTATGCCCATTCCTTATTGGTAACATTTGACCATTTGTCTTATTTATTTAGAACTGTAATATAAAGTCACAGTTGATGTTTAGTGCTTTTCCAGACCCAGTGACAGCCCTGGTAACAAGGTGAAATCCTGACCCTTGGCTTGCATGTCTTAACACAGAAGATAGATGTGGCTACTTCCTGCTAGTCACAGAAGAGAAGCTGATCTCTTGTCTGTTAATATGAACTCATGGTATTTTTTTCTTAGAATTGAGATTCTTAATTATGTTTCTGAGTTATATAGACAAAATAGTTTATTGTTCATCATCCTGTCTCACTTGAAATTGTATACATTAAAATGGTTAACATAATAAATTTCATTTTAGATGTGCACTATTACAATTAAATAAAAAGTGAAAAACAGTACCAGATCATTAAAGGTAGTATATATGAGATATGTACCAAACACACTATAAATATAAACATGTCCCTATGGCATGCTCTTTGAGGAGAAATAGTGGGCTATACAAAAACACAAATACTATTATATCTGTAATGATGAATGCTACAGATAATGAGGCACCCACCCCTGCAAAATGGAGCCATGGGACACAACATCTGAGTCTTCAAGACATACTATATACCTCCATCAACCAGTCAAAAAAGTGTGGAGTCACTGTGACAAACTAGTATTGTCACATAAACAGAATGTTACTATATCCCAAAACAGAGCAATAAGAAAACTTAGACATTGAACATAAATGTCTTCACTAAAAAGCTGGAGAGATTACTCAGTAGGCAAAAGTACTTGCCAAACAAGGATAAGGACCCAAGTTCAAATCTCTGGAACTCATATGAAAGTCACACACATGTTGCAAGCATTTGTAATCTTGCTGCCCTACAGAGAAATGGAAGGTACAGCCAAGAGAACCCCCGGAAGCTTCCAGGCCAGCTAGCCTGGCATATGAAGCAGAAAAAACATAACAAAAAACCTTGTCTCAAAGAAAAAAAGGTAAAGACTACCACCCAAGGGTATCTTCTGACTCCTACATGCACATGCCTACATTCATACTTACAAATGCAAGCATTCACATGCAGACACTCAAAACATATGCATTGTACACAGAGACGTACACATAGACATACACACACCCCAAAACCAAAGTCTCTCCCTGAATTAGTGTTAGTGCCTTTTTGTGCTGCTAAGTCTCAAGAGAACTTTATACTACAGGCCTCGGTTTCCTCTGAACAAAAAGACACATGGCAGAAAACAGCACCCAATACTCTCTGAGGAGGTCGGGGAATGAGCGAGTTGTGTCTTAGACCATGTGTCACATACTCGGTCAGCAAACCTTTCTTAGCATCCACCATGTGGTAAGCCCTTCGATAGGCTGTGGTGCTACCAGAACAATGAAACCTAGTCCTGGCCTCCCAGAGACAAGTTTGAATTGAACAGAGATGAGATCTGCAATTACATTTCAGGCTGTATGGAGTCCGGAGGCCTGAGGCAGTAGGGCAAACTTGGCAATGAGAGTCTAGATGCTTCAGAAAAGGTGGAACATTGGCTGTGAGACAGGGAACTAGAAAGTGAAAGAACTCAAAAGTTCACTAGGTTGGTAGTAAAAGCAATTTGATAGTCACAGGGTTGTACTTCCCAATAAAGATGTCCCTAAGTATCACAGTATCCCTAAGTATCCTATGTCTCTAGAGGTCACAGGAAGTAGTGCATAGGAGGTTCTTAGCATATAGAAACACAGTGATAAAGATACAGCTAGTATCCATTTATTTATTTATTTATTCATTCATTCATTCATTCATTCATTCACTTCCTTATTGGATACATAACAGGCACTGCTGGGACCCTAAGGATTTAAATGTGAATAACACGTATTCTGCTATACTCATAGGTTGGTACCTAGCCCAACTGTCATCAGAGAGGCTTCACTCAGCAACTGATGGAAACAGATAAAGACTCACAACCAAATACTAGGTGGACCTCAGAGAATCCTGCAGGAAAAGGGTAAGAAGGATGGTAGAAGCCAGAGGGGGTCAAGGACACCATGAGAAAACACCCATAACTAATTAACCTGGGCTCACAGAGACTGAAGCAACAACCAGGGAGCCTGCAGGTTCTCTGTATACATATGACAGCATGTCACTTGGCCTTCTTATGACACTCCTAACCATAGGAGCAGGGGATGTTTCTTATTCATTTACCAGCTTTTTGGACCCTTATCTTCATACTGGGCTGCCCTGTCCAGCCTTCAACTTGATATGGCATGTTGGGTTGATATCCGTGAAAGACATGCCTTCTTCTGAATAGAAATGGAGGTGGACTGGGGGTGGGGGTGGGGCACTGGAAGGAGAAGAAGGAGGATAAAAAGGAGTTGGGTTCCTCAAAAAAGGGGGAAAAAAGGAAAGAAATAGAAAATAGAGAAAGGAAAGGAGAAAGAAAGAAAGGGAAAGAGAAAAAAGAGAAAGAAATAAAAAGAGAAAAAAAAGAGGTAATTAGTTAATACATATTGCCCTCTCCCAGCAAAGCATGTTTCCACTGCAAATGTATCAAATGGGGACCAGAATGAAAGGACAGCTACTAGTTTAATCTTTTCAATAAGACCTAAAGTTTAGGCAGCATGAAGCTATGGAGTGAATCAGTCTTACTGCCCTTCAGGGGCACGCGTGTAGGCAGCCTTCCCATTGCATCATTTCTATTAGTCAAGAAGCCTGCGGAGCTTCCCACTAGCCCTGTTAGTGGGGATGAGGCAAGGAGAACCAATAACAGGAGTCGCGGCAGTGGAGCAGGATCATCTGTCAGCCCAATTTCTAAATATTGCCAGATCCCTACTGTCAACTAAAGACTGAAAGCAAAGCTTTGGATCTAGAGAGAGAAGGGTCTGAGTTCAGCTTCCTCACTCACTAGCTGGGAGGGACCTTGGGCCATTCACTCACTCTAAGCCTGCTTCCTCCCGTAGATACAAGGTCCAATGTCCTCCTGTTGCAAGTCAGTGGGAGGAACAGAAGATGAGGACAGAGTTGGCAACAGGACTGGATCTTGGAAGGTGACAGCTATGATTAGAGAAGAGACGGGAGAGAGAAAAGGGTAGGAGAAGGAAAAGGAAAGCGGAAGCAGGAAGAGGAAGAACAAGGGGTGAGGAGGAAAAAGGGGTAAAGAAAAGGAAGAGGAAGTTGGCCTCAACAGCAATGTCAAATTTATTATTCAAAAAATAAATAAACAGAAGAAATTTTCACTGGCCCATCTTTGATTTTTGAACTCCACCCCTTTGCATTCAGTGATAAAATTTATCAGTGCCAGATAACAGCATGTCAGCTCTCTGGTCATCATAGCAACAGGGTGGTGAGTTCACAAGAAGCTGTACCGAGTCATTCTGCTGTAGTAAGTTGAGGTGACAGATTTGAAGTCTGAAGATGGGCTCAATTGTGTGGCATTTGATACTTGTGCTAGATCCCCAGCACCTCACACACAAAAAAGGAAATGTGTTTGAACCTGGATTCTTTGACTGGAGCCCATGGTCTATCTGCCAGGCTTCGTCCACAACTTTTAATGGTTCTGAATTAAATTTTCAAAAATGGACTTCACACCCTTGCCCTCCTTCTCACGTAGGTAAGGCCGCTCTCCACATTCACATCTTCCCTCACACACTTCTCCACATGGAATACATGCACTCCAAATGTGATTATTTCCCCTTCCACATAAATAAACATACGAACATACATCTTTCAATAAGATTTCTTTCCATTTCAGTCATCCAGCCAATGCTTGTTAGACAAGATCTCCGTCCTTGTATGATTCTTCCATGGCCCTGCAGCCCCATTCTATCATCTTAGACACCTTTGTTCCTAGTGCTAAAATTACAGCTGGCTCTTTGTCCCCCAAAGCTGCATGGGCCTTTCGTATTTTACACTATTTATGCTTCATGCTCTGGTGCGGGCTCCACTATTCCATCCTGATGTGATCATATCAAAGTCTCCAGGCTCCACTGAACTCACCTTACTCTCTTTGGCCTCCAGAGAAGGTTTGTGAGCTATGTCCAAGCCCTGTGCCCCTCCTCTCTCTTAACCTTCTGCTACTCAAGTTCCCCTTCTCTCTTGAAAAGCACCTACCCAGACTCATGCCATCTTTCCCTCTTCTCTGGGGACTGAGATCTGGGCCTTAAGGGAACTTAGCATCCCCTCCCATCCCCCCTTTCTACTTCTCTTCTTGGACCTCTTATTTACCTATTGCTTTACACTTTGCTTTTCTATGATGTCAAATCGATCACTTTCACAGAATTCCACTCCCTCTCACAACCTTCTCTTGCTTGCTCCGTTAAAGGCCTGTAATGCTATTTCACGTTGTTTAATTAAAAAAAAAATTTTCAAAGACATTCCTTTTTTACACCACGAGAGATCTAAAACTCCATGCCTCCATTCCCCTGTTAGTTTAAATGAGAGCATAACTGGAATCCTGTTCCACACACCCCCAATCCCACACAACTCTGCTGTTCCTGTTGTCACTATCTTGGCTCTGGTCCTAATTATTTCTCTGCTACTCCCCTAAACTCACATTCCTGACTTCTTCCCTGTCAATTTCCATCTGCCCTTCACACCCGCTACTCCAGACTGATTCCAAAAAGCAAATTTGATCAATTAATTCCCCCTGCTTGCAGAGCTCCACTGGCTCCCCATTAGTTTGAGAAAAAAAAAGCAACATGCTCCAATATGGCACCCAAGGCATTTCAGGATCTGGCCCTGCATACCACTGTGTCTTCATTCCACAGCTCAGCCCCATCCAGGCTTCACTGGGGGTAACAGCAGCATGACCATTTTATACCCATCTGATTGCACCTAAGGAAATGTATCCTGGAGTCACATACGTCAAGGATGATTTTCTCTTTGTTGGGAATGCCCTTCTCACACTCATTGTTTTCATTTTCTTTTATCTATCCATCCTGTTGTGTCTACTGGACCAAATAAATAAATAAATAGATGATGGACAGATGGAAGAAAGAAAGAAAGAAAGAAAGAAAGAAGGAAAGATAGAAAGAAGCAATTTCAAAGAATAATAATTTTTTAAAATTTAAAATTAGCCCTCAAATCAACTATCACTAAACTGTTCCCCAACTCAAAAGGATGTGGCAGGAAACCAGACTTATGCTGCCCTTGATGTAGAGTATTTGTATATGTAAATGCCTCTGCATAGACTAGCTTAATAATAACAATAAAAATAATAACTAACATATACCAGAAAACATCCAAATTCTTGACACAATATTAGCTCACTGTTTTCTAAATAATTATCATGCTAACACTGCCATAGTAAGCAATTCACTCAAGCCACAAAGCCTTGAGTCAAAAAGCTGAGTATAAACTCATGTCACCTGCCTCTGCCCAAATAATGCTTTTAATTCCCTCACCAATATTGAAGTGTGAAATGTTAGCATGCAGCAAACTTTTACAACACGTCCTTTATAGCTCCTGTGATCATCTGATTGCCTACAATAAAGGTCTGGGTCCTGCATGGCCCTCTGACACAGACTATAATATTCTTCCAGAAGCCTATGATGGTTAAAATAAAATAAAATGGAGCTTGATTCTGGAGATCTGATCAAACTCAAGTTTCCCTGGTACTCATTAGCCATGTGGCCTTAGGCGAATCATTTAATGTGGACCTCAATTTCTCCTAGTAATGGAGATATTAGCACCTGGCCTCAAAGGGATGCTCTAAAGTGAGATGAAATAATGCCGCTGAGAATATTTTGCAAATTATCATTTCAATTCCAGTGGTTCTGTTCAGATACCCAAATGACTATGATTATTCTCCTAACAGAAAGACTACACAGAGCAACAGGATGTAAAAATCTACAAACATTTACCTGAATTTATCAAATGGTATAAATATTTATAGCCCTGGAACACATCCCTTTTGTCTGGACAATAATTTTATTCAGGATTTCTTTCCCTCTCCTTGCTGATTTCCCCCCACAATGAGGACCAATAGAGATGATGTTAGCTTCCCAGGGAGAAAGACCTGTAGAACAGAGGATGGAAGAAGGCCAGTGTGCCCATCTTCATTTCACGTTCTAAGCTATCATTATTTTTCTAGATTTTATTTTACTTTTTGCTCTTCTTCCAGATTCCTATTCACCAATGCTAGGCATGCTCACTATAGCCCTAGCTGATGTTACAGAGAAAATCTGCTTCCTGAAGAGCCAGGTTCCTATGCATCTTGTAACCATTGCACCTTCCCCAACCTGTTTGCTTGATGAATCACATAAGTCATCTGTCCACTGGGGATGCTTTAAACCTCTGCACCTACATCTGTGATCCAGGATGTTTTAAGTCCTTCTGCCTGGTTTCCAGTGGCCAGCCCTTTTTTTTCAGCTGTACAAGAAAAATGTACTTGATCCTTGCCATAGCCCACCAGGGGTAGAGCTGAAATTGGAACCAAGCTCCCCACTGCCTACATATAAAGCTCATTTCATCAAACACACACACACAAATCAATGATCGTGGACCAAGAATGTTCACTCATACACAAGGATGGCACTTGAGAACGCTGTACTATATTTGACACTAGAACACTCAAGAAATTCAGTCTAAAAAGCCAGAGGGCTACAAAATATTAAGACAGTGATGACAGATAGCCATCTATTTCTATGTGTCTACATTGTCACAAGCATATGACAGCACAGTAGTAGTGATGATAATCCAGTAACCCCCAAGTCTATTTAACAGTTCATCACACAGAACAAAAACAAAAGGCACAATGGAGTCAGGTTGTAGCCTCTGGAGTCATTGTGATCTATCTTCTTTTTCAGCCTACTGGACATACTAAAATATAAATTAATAAATGTCTCTAAATACATTTAAGATAGAACATCTAAATTCATGGTTCATTTAGCAAACAACGTTCACTAAATGCCTACTATGTGCAATAAAATATATTCTGGGAAACACAGAAGACTATGAAACAGGATATGAATCCAGAGATCTATTTTAATGGTGTCAGATAAAGACAAATTTATTTATCTTGTTTCTGGAGAATTTATAAGTATGTGGATTCTATATATTTAAAGCAAATAAATAGATATGCATTGTGTGTATATGTATTCATGCATGCCTTTGTTTGTGTGTGTGTGTGTGTGTGTGTGTGTGTGTGTGTGTGTATTCATGCATGCCTTTGTGTGTATATACATGTACCACACACACCTATTTGTGGAAGTCAACTTTGGAAATTAAGTTCTCTCCACCATGTATGTCCCAGGGTTCAAACTAAGGTCATGCAGTTTGACATCAAGTAGCTGATAACTGAGCCATCTCATCAGTCATCAAAGTTTCATTTTCAGAAAGCAAAATAAAGTGATTCTACTGAGAGTAACTTTGATCCTCATTTATCATTCATTTTCTCTCCTTGATAGTTCAGCTAAGATCAGGTCCACTAATTTTTAATGTCTTCTGACGAACCAGAAGAGACCATTTCAAGTACAGTTTAAGGATGTTTTCACACAACAGACATCAAATACAAAGTTCCCTAGTCATTTAACAAAAAATAAAAGGAATATTGCTATGTAAGCAGCTACAGTAGATCCCCTCACTCACTTTCCCTGATTTTAAAACCTGTTTGTTGAAGAAAAGTAACAGTAATGTTGAAGATGGCAAACACTGTGCTAGTTGCTGAGAGAGAGGATGCTCCTAAGAGTTTATTCTCAGCCAAGAAATTTTAAACCAATTAAATTTCAGAAAATACATTTGGAGTAAAAGAAAGGAGTCTTATGGAGAAGTTTTCCAAAATTGAAAAAAAAATGTAATTTTTGCAGGACCTGACAGGAGAAGGGATAAGAAAAATGTAATCCCAATGCGCTGTAGAGTTCTTCTGGCTCTGATGTGTGAGAGGAACTAGTATATTCCAGAACATCACAGTAGTCCCCACAGAGTGGGAACTGGGTATATGGAGATGAAAATGGGGCAATGGCGGCGAAGCCACAAATCACAATGCCTGCCAAGCCCCAAAGGTTTGCTTTTACCACATTCCCCTGAAGGACAGAATCATGTTAGGAGAAGGAGCATAAACCCTGATGCCAAAAAGTCTGGACTCCTCACTGGAGTCATAGACCTCCTCAGTGTCTGACCATGATTCCTGTTTGATTCTGGTTTAACTGACAAGTACAGATTTTGTCTTCTTTCTGTATATGTATTGACTGAGACACATATTGTAAATGACTGACCCAGGTTATTTCCATACTGTGAGATCCTGAACAGGCTAACTTGTTGGCTTTGTTTTCTGATCCCAAAGAAGGAAGGTGATAGGAATCCCTGACTCACGGGGTTGCTGTGACAGCTAAGAAGCACTTGGGATAATTGTTGAATATTGTTTATTAGCATTGATGACCTGGTACTGCAAAGTCATTATCACTGGGGAGTTATTTAAAAAAAAAAAAGTTTGGCTTTCCCAAAAATTAATCTTTGGCATTGGAATCTAATTTACACAAGCATTCAGGTCTGCCCAGAACCAGGGAATAGAATTGTGACCAAAGAAATAAATCAGAGATGTAAGAGAAATGCCTCAGTGGTTAAGAGCACTGGTTGCTCTTCTGAGGACATAGGTTTAATTCCACCATCTCCAGAGTGGTTCATAACTCTCCAGTACAGAAGTTTCAATGCCCACTTCTATCCTCTGATGGCACCAGGTACACATGTGGTGCATAGATAATACATGCAAACAAAACACTTATACACATAAAAATTAATCTTTTTTAAAGAAAGAAATAGTTCAGACTTCAGCAAGCTGGCCCACAGAAGGATCTAGTTCAGTGTTTCTGTAAGTAAAGTTTTCCTGGAATACATATTTTCCACAGATAACATATGATGCTTATGTTTTGAGCCATAAAAGCAGAGTTGAGATGTAATAGCCACCATATGACCAAGAATATATATGATCTAGTCCTTTGAGAAAATACCTTTTAACACCTGAGCTTGATGATTGACAGACAGAAAGGGAGGCCAGTACAATATAAACTGCCAGGCATGTGTGTCCAAAATGTAAAACTATACAGAATGTTTAACTTTGGCTATTCACTTTGACTAGCAGTTCTGGATACAGTGTTGCATGATGGTTTTATGTGAGTGGCTTTACCCATCAATCTTTATCACTTGCCATACAGTGAGCGGGTGAAGCTGAGACTATTACCCCAGACCCTGTGAGATGAGCAGACCTAACACAAGTAGTGCTTTATTCAAAGCAATCTTTTCCATAACATGAGTGGAATTACCTTCCTCTTCTGTCAGACCAACATCAGACCCAACAGACAAACAGCTGGAATCAGAGCGCTTGGAAAACTGCCTTCCAATGAAAACTCACTTCCATTAGCCGCTAGTTCCCAAGTACAAAACCATCCTTTGTGCCTGTCTACAACACAAGAGATCACTCAATCGCTGTTTACTGAACCTTAAACACTGACAAAATAGGTTACAGTCAGGTCCTGAACTAGCTGAAGATTTAGCCTTTCCTTAAGAAACTACAAAAGTGTCTGTGCTGGATGCACCATGTCCCTTTTGTTATGTGAGAATTAGGGGTTAGTACAGAAGAAAATGTCTTTCAGTGAGCCTTCTCCGCAGATCCCTCTGGAAAATAGCCATCTGACCATGTTTTCTGAGCAGTGTGTAGTACAATGCTTTCTGTGAATACTGTTTTAATGGGTGCTCTGTATGAGCAGAGGGAGGGCATCTTGGATCCACAAAAGCTCAAAACACCAAGTTGAAAATAGTGAGCATCCTTTTTCTGCCAGAACTCCTTTGGAACATTTAACCTGTGCATTGCACACCCAGGGTTCACCAAACATATTGGATTGGAGAAAACTTTTCTTGGTCTGTTTATCCTAGGAATGCAACTTGGTGATTATTTAGACTGTAAACATGTTAGATGAATGCAATCACTCTCACTAACTCTCTTGCTAAGTATCTGCTCATTGAAATGTTGGGAGACAGGAATGCTTTGGGGATTATTCTTCCTAGAAGTGAAAAATGATCACTAATAAATGTGTTAAGTTCTACATGATCAGTTGTACTCAGAGATCAGAGATAGTTCACACAGGGTAAAGATTTGCAACTTTCATCATTACAAACTAGCTCTGATATATCAAGGGGAATAAGAAAGAATGGATGCCTTGTAGATAAGAGATGATCTGTTACAACATCCCAGTTAACCTTCAGAACAATCTGCATGGGAGAGGTTTGCTATTTACCATTTGTAGACTAAGTCAATGGGAACAGAATGGATGTCTCCCAACAACAAATTCACTAGGACTGAACCCACATCTGTCTAGTTAATCATGCAGCAACAGGCTGCTCTAGGGAACTCTCTACAATGATGGAAATGACCAGCATATGGGCTGGCTACTACTTCCACCACAGTGTCACCAGGCATCTGAGACTACTGAGTACCAAACAAGCTAGCGTAGCTGGATCTTATTTTTAGAGATTATAATATTACCTTATTTCCCCATCCCTCCAAACACTTTCTGTACACCCCCTTACTTTCTTCTCAATTCAAGGTCTGTTTTTTTTTAATTGTTGATATATAAACAGTTAAAGAAATTAAGCAACAATTAAAGATATGTATATATCTTTAACATATATAATATTACATTACTTGTATTGTGTTTGGGTTTTAGGGCTAACCACTTGCTTTTGGATAACCAAGTGGTGTGCTCTTTCCTGGGGAATATAATTTTCCCCACTTTCAACATTCTTTAGCTTCCAGATCTTTGTCTAGAGTTCTGACTCTGGCTTTCTCCATGTTAGCATGTCTATTGGTGTAAGCCTTCTTCAGGTCATATTTAGGTGTGTTGTTGAGACTTCGTGGGTATAGATTCTAACATTCCAAAGAAACACAATCTCATAGCAACCACCCTGTTCCTCTGACTTCCACAATCTTTCCACCACCATCTTCTTCAAGGATCCCTAAACCTTAGGTGTGGGAGTTGGATGTATATCAATTGGTACTGGGCTTCACAACTCTGAAATTTGATTGTTTATAGATTTTTGCAATGGTCTCCATCTGTTGCAAAGATAAGTTTCATTGCTAAGGGGTGAGGATCTGCAGGAATGCAGGACCAGGGGTTCTGACTATGAGACTGAAAATCATACTATCTGATTCAAACACCAAGTTTTCCATGCTATAATTACGTGTCTATGATCATGTCAATTTAATCCTTCTGTGCTTCAGTTTCCACATCTATTAAGATGGGAACAAGGACAAGAGTGGAACCTGTGTCTTAAAGATGTTCTCACATGCTAACACACAGCTTGACTATAATACTGGTCACCAAGTAAAGGACTACGTTCCTCAAGTGATGCTATACAAGGCAATGACCATAGTAAATCAGTATGTTCTTAATATATAATGGCAATGTTTCCCCATGTGTGCGCTCTTATATGGGTCATTTCAGATGATGCAATTAAACATGTTTTCAGAAACACAAAGAAACAATAGTTAGTTGATGTGAGATAATGCTGTTGAACACTGTAAATATTTGCCACTCAAATTGGTTTAATAAAAATGATGATTGGCCAGTAGGCAGGCAGAATCATAGGTAGGGCAACCAGCCTGAAAGACTTCTAAGAAGAGGAATGGTAGAGAAGCAGTTGCCAGATAGACACAGAGGAAGCAAGATAAGAATGCCAGACTGAGAGAAGGAACCAGGCCATGTGGCTAAGCATAGGTAAGAATTATGGGTTATTTTAAGAGTAAGAGCTAGTTAGTAATATGCTTGAGCTACTGGCCCACATTTACTATAATATTAAGCTTCTGAGTCAATTATTTGATAAGCAGCTGCAGGGTATTTGGGAGTTGTTGGTGAGCCAAAAGGGCCCAGTTATTTATTCAAAATAAATTATGAAATGTTAGAATTGAAATGATTTGTATAACCAAGCAGTGGTGGCACAAAACTGTAATCCCAGCACTCAGGAGTCAGAGACTGGTGGAACTCTGTGAGTTTGAGGCTAGCCTGGTCTACAAAGTGAGTTTCAGAACAGTCAGGACTGCTATAGAGAAACCCTGCACCTAATTAATTAATTAATTAAAAATCAAAAATCAATCAAACAAAAACCAATTCCTATAATTCATTTTACCAGATCTGCTGTACAATGTGGAGATTCTTCCCAGTACCCTTTTCCCTGAACATTTTTCAACTACTTTAAAAAGGAAGCTGATTTGTGTGTCCAGATAATTTCTTGAGCCCAAACCTACCTGCTCTATTCTCCAGACCCTCAGTGGGTGCTCAGAAAGATTCTTATTCCCATTCCATATTTCTGTACAGCAGTTTTCTAGTATATGAAGACAGGAATCACATTCTGCATTTGCCCAAACACTCATCCTCAATAATGAAAATATTTCCACATGCCAACATCTGATCACTTCTATCTCTTGTCTATTTCTTTGAGAGACAGTGCACTTTTATATTCCTGACCCTCCACCACGGTTACTGTGCACATAATCTAATTTGGACAGTTCCTGTTCCCTAACATTTATTTATGTTTACTACCCTGAAGACACAGAAGAAGTTTGAAAAGCAAGAAGCTGAGGTGAAAGACTTCCTGCCATGTTCACGGCATCACTGTCCAGTATGGGAATAGATGCATCCATATATAGCTGACATACCACTATCTCTCAGGGGTCAGAGATAGGAATCGATGGGCAACATCTTTATGAACCAAAGACTCCTACCAAATACCACAATGGCACTCAGGCATTTTCTGTAGACTACCAATAAAGTGTATCAACTTAAGTTGACAATCCTCTCCCTTGAGACCCTCTCTTTCATAGGAAGTGCTAGATATCCTTGCACTCTACTTTGCTGTTAATATTTTTAATTATCTCAGAAGTACTGACCTCTACATGCCTCTCTTTAAAAATTACATTGGTCACATCAGCCCACCCCTCTTCTGTGTAAGGACTAGCCTTTAGTTGTTTTGCTGTTTTGATTTTCTTGAGACAAAACCTTCAACTTCAACTGTCCATATCTGTACAAAGTAGGTAGGCATTGTCCCCTCTCTCCCTATGTTAGAGTTAGCATAAAAACTATCTTCCATATGCCTTCCTGAGTTTACCAGATATACTAGATACAAATGACATTCCCTATTCACTCTTTCAGCTAATCATATTGAGTTCATTCTTTGAACAAGACCTTTCTACAGGGAGAGGATTCTAAAGTGTCAGTAACATGATCACCAAGCTTTGAACACGAAGTTTTAAAGCAAGCAGTCAGCATGTCATTAATAACTACAATATGGGACTTAAGGGTGGTGCCACTGGGACTTGAGAGAGCCATTTGTTCTGACTAAGAGGGCCCAGAGCAGGCAGGGCAATGAACTGGAGGAAGATCTCAACAGGCCATAGTGTGCAAAGCACAGACACTGAAACCTGCAGCAAGGTGGATCTGTATATGATTCAAGTGTCTGGAAAAATTGGTGGCTTATTTGACTCTGTTTCTAAGAGCTCCACTAAAATGTACTCAGGATATTCACTGTCATCTCATATAGTTCCCCTGATCCAAAAATGGTTCTTTAATAATCTGAGTGATAATAAAATTTATTTCTTTTTTTCTTAAAATGTGAAGCAAAAACAGCCCATGCTTTCAAACCAGGGCAAAGTCTTTCAGGCTCTGGGTCTCAGCGTGTGCTCACCTGGAACTGCTCATTCCTGTCTGAAAGGCTGTGTCTGTGTCTTGAGAGTGGTCATGGCTTAGGAAAAGCCCACACTAAGCCTTTACAATGTTGCAAGGCTTTGTCCCATTCCTCCTAGGGTGCCCAATTACACTGCATTTTCTGTGTGGCCTTTCCTTTCTTTGAACACTGGCTTGAAGGATGGGTTGGATTTGAAAGTGTACTCTTCTGGTACTGAGAACTTCATTGGAAGAAATGCAATCTGCCTTCTCCCTGGGCTTTTGTTTACCAATGGGCTTTCCACAGGTTTTCTTCCAACTCAGTCTCTAGCTGAAACCTGGAATGATCAAAGGTATTTGCAGAAGCGAGAGGTGAGAAACTTTTCTTTTCTTTTGGTGGCTACCTACATACCAACCTCACTCCACGTCCACAGAGACAAAGGCAACCCAGCAAAAAGCCAGGGGTGTTCAGTGCAAGCTTATCCTTGACTAGAGATTTGTGGACAATTCTGTGCCTTTTCCTAATTCTTTATTTTCTCAGCACTATGCATAGCACCAAGCATATAGCAGGCACGCAATGTTAATAACTACAAAATAAGAGGATAATATGATGGGTGGATAACATAGTTTTCTAATCTCAAAAATGCATTCCAACTAAATTTTAATTTGTATTCAAACCTGTGATTCTAGACTTATATCATTTTAAAAAGAAATTAGAACATTGAAAGTCATATTTACTTGTATAATGTGCATCTGCTTCAGAAGAAAGGCCAAGCCAGAGTATTCTAGGACTGCAGGATGCAGTCACGTCCAATGGCTCTTACCAGCAGCTCCCCAGTCTAGCGCCTAGAAAGTTTTAGGTAAAAAACAAAACAAAACAACAATAACAAAAAAAAAAAAAAACCCTTGCACTTGACAGATAAGAAAAAGGAGTCGGGAAGGAGCAAACTGACTTGCCCAAGATTGTATTACTAGTCATCTCTACAGCATAGATTGAATTTATTGAAACTTCATGAATGTTGATCATTCATATTCAAGATAGAAAAAGAGTACACATGAACTAGAGCCATAGCAGACCTAACGGACTCAGATAGCTCTCTGGTTCCTGCCTTGCAATGAAGACCCAACAAGCTAAAGACAGTAAAACTAAAGTCAAATTATAAATGCCAGTTGCTCTAAAGGACAGTGCTTAATTTTAATAGTTCATTCTACCTAAGCAAAGATCTGGACTGACCTCATGGCTGCCTATGCCTAACATTTATCAAATTAAAATAATACGTAGTTTTCAATAGAGAAGAACACAAGAAACCTTTGAGATGCTGTTACAGCGTGACAAGGTAAACAAGCTAATGAATTTTTCACATTGTCTCTGGATAGTTGCAACATCTCCTATCATTCTCCAGAAACTTCCCAAGCGCAAGACCTGTGTTATTTAGAATGGTCTAGGCTGTTTGAGATAATTCTCATCCTATAGATTCATGGTACTATCTATCATTTAGCAATGCTAAGAAAAGAGAAATAAAATAGTTACAGCCATGCCCAACTAGACAGATTAACAATTCATACACAGTACAATTGTGAAGTGAGATTTATTCAGTCCTAGGCACTGACATTGATACAGCTCAAACCCAATTTCCTAGAGAACTGCACAGTCCTCATTGATTTGGAGAGATCTATGCACACTGTCTTGCTTTGTAGACTGACTCTTCCCAAGCCCATGCAAACACAATCTGCTTTTCAAACACACCGTGCTGACCTGACCACTCAAAAGGACACATTTTGTGATGATGGAAAGTAACATAGCACAGTCCTATCATAAGTTGCTGAATAATCAGAAATGCATAAAAGGATTCCATTATGTGCATGAAATGATTTACCTCTCCTCTCAACTGCAAAAATTTGGCATTTCATATACATTAAAATGCAATCTCCCAGAGAAACTATTGAATTTGCATTATATGGCATAAGTACCTAAGCAATTTCACCATAAATATGTTAAAAAAAAACTGTTTGATGTATCTGTATTTGCCTAGGCTTTATCTTTCCCTGTAACACCTCTAAAATGTAGCTTACATATATGGTTGCCAAATATTTACTGTGTGTCTAAATTCAAAGTACTTTTCAGGTATGGGAAAACACACATAAAAGACACCTATCTGCAAGAAGCTTAGGGCCTGGTAGAAGAGACAAGATATGTAAAGATGTCCATTCCACTGTGCAATGTACACTAAGAGATGGATAGTGCTCAGTTCAGGAGGCCATGGGAAGGCTTCTGAAAGGCCATGAAATTGTGCAACATTATGTTATCTGGCAGGCACACAGCACAACTTTAGCTATGGCGTTTAGCAAGCCATCATGGTGCATGTAGAACATGACAGGCAGGGGTTTTGGAGATTTTCCATTGGAAACATTCTTTCTTGGTGGAGAATATGTAGGGCAGAGAGGTGAATGAGGAAGCTGAAGGTTAATGCGGATCTCCACCTGGCCCCTGAGAAGGTCTGTGTATCCCACTGCAGGATTATCCATGGTGTCTGAGCACTTCATTTCCTGTATCTGCTCATAAGAAACTCAACCCAGCCTAGGTGACTCAGCAGAGGTGACCACAGAGATTTTTCTAATACTGCCCTCAATTATTTATATTTAGGCTTTAAATATAGACAGCCTATTTGTGATCTAGTTGAAATAAAGCAGTGCTGAAAACCAAGCTAGGCCCATGATACTTTGCATTGTACAATAGCGATTGGCTCATTAAAAATTGGTAATATATGAGTACTTTGCCATAATAAAGTATTAAAAAATGAGAAAGACAAGTAAAATGCTCTCTAATTTCATAAAATCACAGAGCTTAGGAACTTCAAATCAGCTTATTTTTATGAGGTCAAACTCATCTTTCAGCTGGGAAATATTAACTTGCTGATTAGTTTCAATATGAAAAGTTTAGAAGAAAATTGAGCATAAATGGTGCTGTGAGCTGTTGGTCTCTCTCATAAGACTAGGCAAGAAAAATTCAAAGGAAAACATGTAGTGGTTATATTTTATTTCAAAAAGATTGAATAAGAAAATTAGAATATTAATAAACTATCTTCCATACAGGCTTTGCTTATTAAATAAATAGATTCACGCTTTTATGAAGTGCCGATAAGCTACAGTCATGTTTAAGTGCATGTGTCTGCTTTTGTAATTACTAATAGATATAGTTTAATTACACCTATAAATCCCAACACACTGGCAGACGACTGAAGTGCTCACTCTTTACCTGAAGCTGAGATTACCTGGAATCTGACATGTAAATCCCATCAACTTTGATTCATACACATCTAAGAAAAGCCTTAGGCATTATATCTTTTGCCTTATTCATAAAGAAAAGTCATCACAATAGATGCATCAATTTACTAATATTGCTAACTCACTGGTGCTCCCTGGAGAAAAGGGATTAGCTTGTGAGTATACTGTCAAAAACATAAGCGAAATACCAAGCCGAAACCAAGCATCCCAATCTCTGCAATTGCAAGATACATCTCAAAAGCCTTCCTCTGGATAAAGGAATTGTGCCATTAAGTTGTACACGCCTGCGATGTGAATTGATAGCAATTTACAGAACAGTAAAACTTCACTCACCTCTCCATGCTCCCTTTCCCTTTCCAACAAGCTAATGTTCTTAAGAAATGGAGGAACCAAGAGTGCTTCAAAGATACAGGTCATATTATTAAAACTATTTTCTATGTGATGCAGCACAATATAGTATACTTTAATTGTGTATCCTGTCAATGGTGCCCTACCCTGACTTTTTTTTTTTTTTTTTTTTTTTTTTTTGAGAGTCATTCTATTTTCTCAGTTCCTGTTTGGAGGCTGGCCTTACCCTCTGGCTCCAGTGGTGGTATATTTGAGATCCTGCCCTGGTCAGTGAGCTTGAACATGGATTCTATTCCTCAGTTCTGATCATATGACTGGTGTAGAAGAAGGTTTTTTTGTTCCGCCCAGTCAGCCTACAGACTGGCTCAGGAATGGAAACAAGGCCCCCTGAGATCTGACTCTTGAACACTGTCAGCCTATTGAGAGGGAAAGCCCCCCTTTTCTGGAATTGCTAAGTTAATGGTATAAAAGCCTTTCTTGCTACCAGCTACCTGAATAGAATCTGCCAACAAAACCAGTGCCAACAATGTAAACTGAATGTGAACCAGAGCAGAGAAAGCATTCATAGTGGCCATACCCATAGCTGAACTGCATCTAGATTAGGTTATTATGACAGGAACTTTCTTTCTAGAGGAAAAACAGACTACACTAGATTCTTGTCCATAACTTAAGGGCTCTAAACAGTCAGTGTTCTATCTCTAATCCTGCAGTTAGGCATATGGGAATCCTCTCTACCGACTTTCCACCAGAAATGAAAGAATCTTAAGACAAAAACGCAAGACCTTCAGACTATATTAAAAACCAAAAGATCAGAAAAGAAAAAACCAAAATGTTCTACAGTGTGTTTGATCATAAACCAAAGTTCCTGTCTGAGTCCTTTTTCTAGTCATTGAAACTGAACAGTATAAGCTCAGTGCTGGCCAGAGTGGTAGTCAGTGGACACTTAGATCATCAAAAATAAAAAAATTCCAATTTAAAAGATAACTCTAGTTTCTTTGTCATGTTATCTATATTATTGTTGGGTTTTTTATTGTTTGTTTTTCAAGACAGGGTTTCTCTGTCTAGTCCTGACTATTCCAACAATGTAAATTGAATGTGAACTCTTCTGTAGACCAGGCTGGCCTTGAACTCACAGAGGCTGGCCTCCTGAGTACTGGGATTAAATGTGTGTGCTGTCACCACCACCACTCAGATTTTTTAAAGATGCATTTATTTCTATATAAGGATGGTTTGTATACATATCCACTTGCACACCAAAGGAGGGCATCGGATCTCACAGGCCTACAGTTATAGATAATTGTGAGCTCCCATGTAGGAGAATAGCCAGTTCTCTTAACTACTGAGCCATGTCTCCAGGCCCTAATTTTAGCTGCACTTCTAATGCTCAGTAACCACAGGTAGCTTGTGGGGATCCTACTGGGTGGCATAGACCATGTCCCTCCTCACCTGAAGTGCAGTAGACAAAGAGGTGGTGCCTTGCTAGTCCAAGACTACCAACTGCAGAAAACTGAGCTTCTAACAAATGTTAGCGAATGAAAAATGAGCACCCATTTATACCTCCAAAGGAGGATAAATTCTACAATAAGCACAAAAGTAAACACTCTATACCTGCCAAAAGACCATCTAGAGAGTACTCTGTAAAGAAATATGACTGAAGTTTTTAAACAAAAGGTATATTGACAGACTGTCCCAAAGTAAAATATGTATACCATAGATAATCATTTGTGTCTATTTTTTTCTAATATTTTCTATGTGTCAGACAATAGTCAAATGTTTAAGTTCATTGTCTGGTTTAATGATCCAAACAGAAGAACTTAGAACACAAGCAAGATGCCTGCCCATCTTGTCTCTGCTTAAGTCCTACAAAAGCAAACAGAGCAAGCCTAACATTGTAGATGGCAGATCTGCAAGAGGCAATAAGTCCATGCAGAGGAATGGGCCAAACTCCAGCCATCCCAGGCTGCCTATCAGGGAGTGAGCAGATCCTGATACAAACTCTGCAGTCAAACCACTCTGTGAGGAGAACAGAAACAAAGGAGCCATGTCTCCAAACTCAAAGCCTCCCCCACCTCCACTGACCAAGAACATGATAACCCTAGAAAACATGGTAAACCCTAGAACAGGTGACCTGACGCTAAGTCAGTAGACACAAATACTCCCAGGAAAAGATAGTGGGGTGCTATCAGAGAGACAACCTAAGCCCTAGAAAGATGAACATACCCAGCTCAAAGGTAAATACAAGTGAGTGCATGGTCCCCTTAGAGCCTTGGACAAAGAAATCTATTCTCCAAAGTTTAGCCTTTCAGGGTATATAGAGCATACACAGCTGGTAGGCTACGGACAATTTGAGCTGGAGTCCATTGCTGGGCTTGGAAAGCTTTAACAGAGGCGGACTTATGCACAGAAATTCAGCCCAGGATGGAGACAGACAGGGATGCTTGCTTAGACACCACTCTAACCTGCTGGAGTTCCAGAGGAATGCTGCATACAGACCATTCTGGTCTAAGCTGCCCAGTATCTATTTTCTCACCAGCTGAATTACCTCAAAAGATAATTCAGGAGGCAAGGAAACACACATCTGGACTGGTAAAGAAGAAATACTGACTGGTTCTATCATACTATTTATTTTCATTTCATTTCATTTTCAATTTTTGCTTTTACAATAGTACTTATTTAGGTTTAAAGTTCACCTTGATAAATGACACTTGTTATTCTGTTTCTGTGCCTATCCTGTTGTTCATATATATTCCTTCCATTAAAATACTTTGCTCTTGCTTTATCTCTTATTCCCTCTCCCCATTGTCTCAATTTTTGACCTCTTGGCTATAGATCTGAGCTTTACCAGCCTTTTTGTCTGCATTTCCTGGTTTGTTTCGTTGCAGACAAGTATCTCATTGTGTATCTATATTGGCCTAGAATTTTCCATATAGCCCAAGCCAGCCTCAAACTAACATGATTCTTGTATGTGTCTCTCAGCTGCTGGGATGACAGGGGAGAGCCCCCAGATGTAGCTAGCTTAGGAACCCTTGAGCCTCCATTTCTTCTCACTGCATTTTTACTGGGTTTGGTATCAAACGCCTCTTCTTGCCCTGCCATCTCTTCCTGTAGTGTAAAGAGTATAGTATCATAGGCCTAGGGCGAGATCACTAGAGGCTCCAATTAAATAACAGATAAATTAATCAATGAATAAATAAACCAAACAAAGAGCAGAGGAAAAAAAATCAATCTAAAAGGCATATCCATCCCAAGAAGTGCAGAAATCACAACAGAAAGAGTGTACAAACACAAGGCAAGGTGACACTCCTAAAATGTCCATGACGCTTCAATAACCAAAGTGTCAGAAATGCCAGGGAAGGAATTCTACAGCGAACCTTTCGAAATGTCCAACAACTTCAAAGTAGATTCAAACAAGCAGATGAGTCAAGAAAGGAAATCAATTCAGGACCTTGATCAGAAAGTCAACGGTGTAGACCAGAATGTTAGCAAAACCGATGAGAAATGCAACAACACAAGAAAAAAGTTCAGCAAGGAAATTACAATTCTGGAAAATAACCAAACAGAAGTGTTAAAAATGAAAGAGTCAATCAATCACCAGAACCAAATAAAAGCATCATCAACAGACAAGATGGGGCAGAACAAAAAACACTGGAGAGTGAGCCAAAGGTTGGGGAGTGTTACATTCAGACAGCAGCAATAAAGGAAAAAAATACATGACGACAGCATCTGAGGACATGAGGAAGAGATGGAGCCCAAATATCACAACATGGAAACAGAAAGTGGAGTTAAAAACTAAAGACAGAAAAGTTATTGAGCGAATGTGTAGCAGAAACTTTCTCAGGTCCAGAGAATGGTATGGGCATACATGTGCCAGAGGGATATAGAACCCCAACTGGAGATAAATAGAGAGAAATCTTTGACACATCAACAATAAAATGCCAAAACAACAGAAAGAAGGAATATTCAAGCATCAAGTGTTAAGAAAAGCCAATTTACTACAAAGGCAGATTCATCAGAATCACATTAGATCCTTCAGAAGACACATTGAAAACCTGGAAAGCATGAGGTGGTATACTTCAAGCCCTTAAAGTGAATACAAGCTAAACAAGATTATCATAGTCAGCCAACATGTTTTAAAAATATATGATGGAGAAATAAAGACCTTCCAAGATAATCAAAAGTTAAAGCAATGGATGACCCAGCACAAGGCACCAATGCAGGAGAGACTCAAAGAGATTCCACACAGGAGGAGGATAGTCTAACAAATCAGCATAGCAAAGAGTAATCTCACAGGAGGACTAGATGAATAAATGAGATTGGGAAAGACTCAAGCACACTCAGGTTAATAAATTAGAAAATGTCATGGATAAATAAAGTGGAGGAAAATAACAAACAGTATGTAAAGCCCAACAAAGAAACAATACAAATGTTTCCAAAAATTATCAAATTTCTTTCAGTGATAATCCTAGTTGTTAGTGGTCTTAACTGTCTAATTAAAAGATACAAATTAGTTGATTAAAAGAAAAAGTAAGAACCAACTGCTGGCTCTCTGCAAGAGACACAAATTATTGACAAAGACTCAATAGACTAGATATCAATAGAGTGAGTCTATATACCACCCAAATGGAAGCAAGAAGGGAGGCATGACCACTCTTATATCTAACAAAGCACACATCAAAGTCAGTCCAAGGAAATAAAGTCACTACATATTAGTAAAGGGTATATATGCCACCAAGAATATTATGATGATTATAAATATATAGGTATCAAATTTTTGGCATACCAAATCTCATAAAGCCAGCACTATTGGACATAGGGTGGGGGAATAGGTTTAGATAATAGACATTTTAATACCCAATTCTCATTACTATAAAGATCATCAAACAAAACTGCAATAAAGAAACTTCAGGATTATACTGTGTCTTACAGACTAACAGACATAAAGAGGCTAATCTACCCAAGCTGATGAGTATACACTCAACTCAGCAGCCCATGCATGGAGGTTTTTCCAAAGTGGAAGACAAGCTGCCTTTCACATCAACTGCTAACAAAGTAGAATTGAAATAATTTACTAGAATTATCAAATCAAAACAGAGTAAAACTAGAAGTCAATCGCAAGAGCATCTACAGCAACTTCAGAAACACTGACACACAAGATTCAACAGTACACTCCTGAATGATATTGAACAAATCAGAAAGGGAATTAAAGTGTGTCTAGAATCAAGTACAACTGAGAATACAATTTTCTAGAACTTTCAGGATATAGTAAAGGCCTTTCTAAGAGGGAAGTTCATAGCTCTGAGTGCCTGTAAAAACACATACATACAAAAAAAACCCCAGAGATTTCTGAAGATGCACTTCAAGATCTTGGAGATACAAACACTCCAAACCTGGAATTAGCAGATAAAAAGAAATAATAAAAAGCAGAGCAGAAATCACTGAAATAGAAACTAAAAGGACAATGAAGACAGCCCATAAGTTCTGAGTTCTCTGAAAAGACAAAGCCTTAACTAAAGGAACCAAAGAGAGGCAAAACCAAAAGTAATAAAATGATAAATGAAATGAGGGACTAATAAAGTTCACAATATCATCAGGAAATAACTTTAAAACTATATTCCAATAAACAGGAAAACCTAGAGGAAATGAATACATTTCTAGACATACTATCACCCTCCACAATTAAACCAAAAAGAGATAAACACTTGAAGAACCCTATAGCAAATAATGAGATTAGAAGTCTCCCCAACCTTTCAAAACCAAAAACAACAAAACCTGAAACCAGAGACTCAGGAGACTCACTCCTAAATTCTACCAGCCCTTTAAAGATAAGAAGAGTACAAATCAGATCAACCAATTATCTAATCAATCCATTCAACCAATAAAAATCAAACAATCAGACTCTCATGGCTATTCTTGGTTGACAACATCTAGAATCACTAAAACTCGAGCTGACAGATAGACTTGTAAGGAAATTTTCTCCATTGAATACTTTGAGGTGGGAAGACCAACTTATCTGGGTCACAAATTTTGGTGGTAGCCTATACAAAGGACAGGGAAGAAGGAAGCTCTTTCATTTTGCCTGCCTGCCCTCACTCTTGGTGGTTGACACATTAATTCCATCACTGGCATTAGACCCCACTTCCTCAGAATCCCAGTCTCAAGTAAGTCAACATATAGCAGCTGAGTCAACCAGCCTCATGGAGCAAGCAACTGTTGAATTCTTGAATTTTCCATAGAGAGACAGCCATTGTTGAGATAGTCTGACCACAATCTGTAAGCCACTCTAATAAATACGATCTATATTTGTGTGTGTGTTTGTGTGTATGTACACACACAAGTATATCTATATATTCTATCAGTGCTGTCTCTGTAGAGAATGCTGACACACAGATGAACTGGATCAAATCACTCAACCAATCAACCAACCAATTAATCAACCAATCAAAACATCAAATCAAACAGTCAATCACTGAACGCATCTAAATGGCACTGTATACTATATACTCCTTGTATTAATGTGTATTGCCTAAAATCTGAGCTACAACTTGGGTTGAATTACATGTCCCTCCCTTTGGACAGTACCTTTTATCACAAAAGGGAGAGGTAATGAGTAGCAAAGAGAAGTAAAGCAATAATGAATGCTATGATCATTCAGAACAAGGTCACAGTGAGTATTCTTCCCATTGCCAGAGCATAGTTTCCTCAACATTTTAATTGGGTTTAGCTGGTAATTCTGTATGTTTTACTTGGCATTCTTGCTTTGAGCCACTATTGAATTGCATCCTATTCTGTCAAGTGGGTTTCTTTTCATTCGCCAAGTACAGTAAAAAGTCTAAAAGACAAAGAAATAAATCTCTTAAAATCCCTCCCCCCAAAAAAGCCATAATAGCAGATGAATGGATACAATGGTGAAAAATCAAGTAACCTGAAACTTGTTTTGATGCTGATCTAACCACATAGTATCTGAGCATCCATAGCTCAAAAGAGGACCACGGGCTGCCTCCAGCTAGAAACAGTGTAAGCTACCTTTCCCCTTGTCCCATGCTCCTTTGTGCGCCCAAGTTCAATTAACAGGGAGCCAGTTTATCTTTAAAAGTTGTAAAAGAGAAACACATCCAGCTTGGCTTGAGCCCTACACAGTTAACAGCAGCCTGCTGTGTGCCTGGATACTTGCTTAAAACGGGTTAATTACAGCACTGGGCTCTTTCATATTCCGCCAGAGCTTCGCTTCAAATCTAATTTCTCAAAGTATATTGCTAGACGCTAATGAAAACCTGAGGAGACACACGCATTCAGGAGATGTATAGCCAATGAATTTCCTGTTGTTTTTATACTGAACAACTTTTTTATATCCTAACATTTTTATGCCAGCTATGAGAAAGATAAATAAATATTTATGACATTCACTCAATTCCACAGTAACTACTAAGTTGTTGGTGTTCTCAAATCTGGATTGAAATGTGCATATTTCAGTGGCTGGGAGTCTCAACCCTCAATAAGGAAGCCAGGCAGCACTGTCATTAAGGCCCTACGACTATCCATTTGACACACTGCAAGAATATGGCTTGAGTGCAGAACATAAGGGGCTTAATTACGGTGGCTGCTGCAGAGGCGAATACAGACTTTAGTGCTGCTGAGCCAACAGCAAAGGGCCTACCAGCATCGCTGTGGACAGGGGCTCTGCTCAAGGTTTCCCCATGTATCAGCAATGCTTAATCACAAAAGACAAACAAGGTGACTGGGAAAAAAAAAATAAGCTTCTTGTATCTTTATAGGCATTTCCTTGTTCAGGTTGGGGAAGTTTTCTTCTATGATTTTATTGAAAACATTATCTGTGCCTTTGAGCTGGTATTCTTCTCCTTCTTCTATTCCTATTATTCTCAAATTAGGTCTTTTCATGGTGTCCCAGATTTCCTGAACATTTTGAGATATGGCTTTTTTAGTTTTACTA
>PVIH01013932.1:0-56174 GCA_004025045.1 Sigmodon hispidus
CAACTGAAGAATGGATTAACAAACTGTGGTACATCTACACAATGGAATACTACTCAGCAGTAAGAAAAAATGATATCCTAAAATTCACAGGCAAATGGATGGATTTGGAGAATATCCTCCTGAGCGAAGTATCACAAACTCAGAGAGATAAGCAGGGGATGTACTCACTCACTAGTGGTCTCTAAACAAACAAACAAGAGAAAAAGCCAAGCATGCCCAAGCAGCAAACCACAACCACTGAACAGCTTGGGATCAGAAACACCCTGGACTGACCCTTCAAACCCCAGTCCAACTATAGGAACACCTGACTCACTCCTGGATTTGGCCAGGAGTGAAGACTGATCCAAGCATTATTGGGTCAGTAGGACCATAGGACTGTCTGCTCCCTGCCAAGGGAGGGGATGGGGAGTTTCAGAGAAGAAAAATGACCAGATGTGGTGGGAGGGGAAAGAGACCTTGAATAAGGATATACAGGGATGGAAAAAAAAAATTCAGAGGGAAAGCTGAACACAAAGAAAATATATGTGTAGCAATCTTATTTGCATTTCCACCCTTGATAAGCCATGCTTATCATTCTTATCCTCTGTATAGTTATTGTTAACTCTTCTGCATTTTAAATTCTTTTTACTTTTTTTTTTGATAAATACAAAATAAAGAAGGAAAAAAAAAAGAAAGCCAAGTGTGAAAGTTCAAAAAAAAAAAAACAAAAAGAAAATGTATTGTTTTATACTAGAAAAAGGTATCGATTTTTTTGTTTCCAAACACATTAAATAAAGCTTCTCCTATTCTTTAATATGAAAATAATTCTTGCATGTAAAATATATATTACCCATGTAAACAATCTACATATGTTATGCCTAATTTATACATACAAATGTATGTTAATTCATATATATAATAAATGCATATGCATTTATCTCGATGTGAGATGCTAAGTGTTATAGTCAAAGCCTTACACATGCTTGACAATTATTCTACCACTGAGCTATATCTGACTCAATATTTTGTGCACAGATATTCCTCAGTGTATGATAGGCTTATAGTCTGGTAAAACCATAGCAAGTTCAAAATGTTGTTAAGTCAAATGTAATACACCGAAGCTACAGAGAATCGTGGCTTAGTCTACCTTCAATGTGCTCAGGACATTTACATTAGCCTAAAGTTGGGCGAAATCATCTAACACATTTGTTTCCTAATATGGTGTGGACTTTCTCTTTGATTTACTGAATACCTGTATCCACAGAACGCTGACAACACAGCAGTACCCTGTGAAAAACAAGTTCTTTGTTAATGTTGATTGTACGGCTGAGCAGGAGCAGCTATTCATTGAGAATCATACCCTGCATTTGTGTATATAAAAAAAAAAGTCCTAAATCTAAAGTGCATTACTGTTTCTACTAAATCTGTAAAAATTTTTGTATCAACTCACAGATTATGTATTTTATATATAGTTGGACAACCATATGTTAGGAACCATTAGCATATTTTAGCAGATACTTCTATTAGAGAGATGGAAGGGTGGATGAATGGATGAGTGGATAGATAGGCAGATGGTTTCAGATGGTCCATTCAGACACAGAACACTTCAGAACTCTCTTCTTCAATAAGTCTCTTATTTTCTTAAAGGGACACATCTATAAATGAGTCTCCTTTGGTGGATACTTAACATCAGTTTTGAAGAGAAGCAGGCAAACATTGGAGGTATACAGGCATATTCCTGTGTTATTTACAATCTCACCCACACTTACAAATGACTTCCTAGTTACCTCAATCAATTTTGAAAACTGAATAGACAAATACTGAAACATTGAAAGTAGCTATTTGTCATACTGTCTTTCGCTTTTAGCAATTCTAGATATCTCTAAAATACTATACTATGAAAATAATAGAATAGTATGTTATTGAGATTTGTCTTTTAAATGTTAATAAGATATTAATATATGGTATATTCATATCATGAATTTAAAATATTATTATGTAATATAAACATAAAATCACAACAACACTTATCATGTTCAATACTTGCCATGATCTGTGCTGAATATTTATTTAACCATTTGTATTTGCTAATTTCAAAAACATTAGATGCAGTGGTCAATAGACTCTTTTTCACAAGTACTTGAAATAGGTTACAGCATATATAAATACAATTTACATTTAAATAAATGTTACTTCAAACAAGACTCCAATACCAAGTGATCCATCCACCATTATCAGACTGAGTATCTTTCAACTGTCCATCATTTTCATGTGGTTTTACTTTTCTCCTTTACAGGATTAAATTTTATGGCCAACAGCTATGCCTCTCTTATATATTCTTTATACGGATATGCTTTTTCTCACTTCCTTTTTGGGAAAACCCATGTTCTGAGCAGTTAGGGCAAAGTTTGTATGTATTCTTCCTCAATGTCCATGGTCTGAAAGGGCTTAGTCACTTGAAATTGAAAACCACAAACCACAAGTCAGCACTGACTGCTGATCAGAGAACCCAGTCTGGTAACTTGCACTTCCATACACATTGTTTCAGATCTTTTTCTTCCTCCTCTGATATGTAATATCTTCCATCCTGCAATATTCTTTCTGTGCCTAATCTTATTTCTTTTATCAAGGAAAGCAAAGTCCTCATACAAGGGCTTCCACAAGGGCCCCCAGCAAACCTTCTCAAGCATAGACTCTTCCTAAATCCCAGACTCCTGCACTATGCTGCCAAGGAGGCAGCCCATCTCCAGACAGGAACATGATAGACTAAGCTACTTAGTCATACTATGCTCAAAGCAGCCTCCAGCAGGGTGCTCTGGTGGCTGCCACACCCTTCTGATGTACAGATCCAGAGCCTCTGCACTTTTTTTGAGTATGGCTCTTTCCTCATATCCCACATCCACTTAGCCAATTCTGTTAGTTGTCCCTTGAAAATAACCTGAAACTCATCACACCTCATTGTCTCCTACAGTACCTAACCGCCAGCCCCTAAACCATCTCCATGACGCTGGTTCTGTTACAACCAGAGTCTGGCTATTTTCTCAATGGAAACTAACAGTTCCTATGTTAACTGTAGTAAGACCATATATACATGATCTGCCTCATATTAAACCCATTCTGTGCTTTACTCTTCATTGAAATTTCCTGTCATTTTGTACAGAAATTCTTTCAGTACTTTAGCTTTTGCCAATTTCTCTCTCCATCAGAGTAGACATTTCTGTCTTTTTCATTCATGAATACACTTTAGCCCTCAACAGGATCCAGTAGAGATCTTCAGAACTACTTGCAGACTGAACTAATGAATGAATGAGTGAAATGGCACCCCTCACTTATGCAATGCAGCCAGAGTTCCCCATGAGCTGTCTTAGCTCCATTGGCCCCACTGGATCATTAGCATTAGCATATCCTGCTATTGCCCAATAACCTTTATTATGTATGCTAGAGTCATAAAGTGTGCTTAAGACCTACAGCATGTAACTATGAAGTAGATATTAATCATGTAACAATAGGAAGGCATTACAAAGGAAATAAAACAGGTTGAATCAAGTTTTTAAAAAAAAAAGCTGAAATATTTAAACCTCATTATTCCATAGCTCTCAGATTGGACACTTTTCTGAGCATACTAAATTTTCAGACCACTTAGGACATCACAGAAAGTAAAAATTGTATCCGAGGTTAAAATCATCATGCAACATGTACTCAATGTTCCTGCATTTCACAAGGCACTCGGTACATTTTCTTCTTGGGGAGTCCAGCACATTTTCTTCTCTGGGAGCTGAGCTACTTGTGATGCCTTCAGAACTGTGTCTGAGTCCTCTTGTTTTAAACCTCCTCCATGAATATGCACACATGGTTATATAGGCTTCCCTATCCCACCAAAGAGCTGCTGTTATAAAGAGGAAACTCTTTTAATTCCATAACAGAGGTTAATAAATACAAGTAGATCATGACTTCTATGGTTTTCAAAAATCATAAGACCAAAAGGAAAATCAAACTAACAAAACTGACTTAATACAACCATTGCCCACTGTTCAAATCCCTCCTGTCCTTCTCCCCGCTTAGTAAATAAGTACTGAAAAACTGGATGGCCAGCTCCTGTTCCAGGCACTGATGCCAATGTCCTGCACCAACCCCATGATTCTTGGCCTGTAGGAGTACACAGTCTAGAAAAGGGACTGGCCATGAGCCCCATGAGGCTCCCTCAATAACGAAAACCTCAGAGAGTAGCTTCCATGAGACAAACAGTGACCAAGCAGGTTTCAGAGCAGAACAGAAAGTTAAAAGACCAGGCAATAAATAAATAAACAAGTTCTAAAAGGAAGCAAACATGCAGAGAAGTGTTCCCTTTGAAAACTAGAAGTGAAAGATCTTGTTAAAGGGGCAGAATGCATGTCTCCTGCTGGGTAAATTCTTGTTTTATGTGGTGTGTGTGCGTGTGCGTGTGCGTGTGCGTGTGCGTGTGTGTGTGTGTGTGTGTGTGCATGTACGTGCATAAACTGTGATAAATACCTTGGCTGTGGTTACAAAGGCAATATTGAAATTAGTACTAGGAAGATAAAGCAATGAGCTGACACTGTTTAATATCAACATCCCTATATAGCCATCTCATTCATTGTTCTAGCAGTAACCAAACAATGTTGGCACAGAGCAGGTACCCAGGGACTATTTTTAAATATATTAACTACTGGCTATCAGGTTCTAGGGGTTGTACTATGCATCTTAGCAATAATTCTCTTCAAACAAAACAAACCTTAAGAGAATGAAGGCTAATCAGTTATGACAAGTATTGAATGAATGAGTAGGTCCTTCACCAGTGATCTGTTTGGTCAATTTCATCTTTATCCTTAAAATGGCTTAAAGCCATCTTGCCTTTGCCAGAGTAGACAGTTCTGTTCGGCTTTAAACTACTGATTATGTAAATGAGGACAGGATGGCTCTATCTGGAGACATTTTTTGTTATGGATGCCATGGGCAAGGGAGACCGTTAAATATCTTACAGTATACAAAATGATCCCTCATGAGACCTCACATCAAGAATGCTGCTGAGAAGCCCAGGATCAAAGCAAGCCATTCTTTTGATTAACAGAGGGATGAATGAGGGGAGGAAAAGCATAGACTTTTTTTAATCACTTACAACTGATTAATTGTTCAAATTCAGACTCCATCACTCAGCCCCAGCAGGATTTTTTATAATTCTCAATTTCTCTATGAAGGATAATTGGCAATAATAATACCTACCCTTTAGGTTTGTTATTAGGAGTTCATAAGAATGCAAGCAATCTAAATATAAAAGACCAATAAATGGTAGTTATAGTGTAACAGGAATGCTTACTAATTGTTAAAGATTAACATGTCTGCTACTCAGACTATAAGGCTTCAGCCAATAGGCTGAAACTCACTCAACACTTAAAGGTGAAAATAACTTTAAATATCCAAAAAACAATTAATTTTAAAGTTGAGAAAAATAGGCTCAGAGAAACAGATTTTACCCAATCACAAAGTAAGTAAGTGGCTGCTCACATTCAGTTACACTTCAGGCTACCACACATCTAAGTAAGCTTTTATTATTTCTAGGTATACCTTTATTTATGAGTAATGCTATCAATCATCTAAGCCAACTTAAATAAGATATTTACCACAGCTGCTAAAATTTCATGTGAATAAGGCACTACAAAATAAGCTTTATTTAAACTTAAACTCATTTAAAGTTGGAGCGCATTTGTAGGATCCACCTCACTATTTGAATATATCCTAAAATATTCTATTTATCTGCTTCAAAACTCACCTCTTATGAAGGTCTATATCATACATTATTCACTTAAGATTTAAATACTTACCTGAGAAATATATTTTGAAAAATAACCTAAAAAAGCACACAGAAGATGTCCTATATAAAATTTATAATCAAATCTTTTGAAAATGTTAACAGTGGTTAACTTGGAGGCATTGTAATTGAGTTTGATATGTAAGTGTCTTTCTTATGGCGACCTCCACCTTTACCATATTTATTCCAGAATTAAGAAATATACCTTCATTTTTATCTTTAAAGACTAAAATTAACTCCAATCCTAAGCATATTATTTCTATAATTTTGAAACATACTTAAAGCCCTGAATAACCAGAAGTTAATAAAATGCTTCAACATTTAAACTATTGGGAGGGGGGGAGGATGGATGCAATATTTTAAGTTTTGGGTTGGGGGTATCTTTGTTTTTTGTTTTGTTTTCTGGTTTGTTTTTTTTTTGTTTTTTTTTTGTTTTTTTTTTTTTCGAGACACAGGGCTCTGTGTAGCCCTGGCTGTCCTGCCACTCATTCTGTAGAGCAGGCTGGCCTTGAGTTTTAGAGATCTGCCTCCCAAGTACTGAGATTAAAGGTGTGCACTGTCACTAACTGACTAAATTTGTGTTTTCATTTCCCTTTTTAAGAAAAATTCAAAAAGTATATAAAAGGACACTGCCTTGGTAGTAAAAGATTCATACTTAGGTCCAACTAGTGTATCTATGTCAACACTCAGCATTATATCAGATTGACAATGAAGAAGCTTGTATATTAAATTCTACTTAATAGAACTTCCTACTATCAAACACAACAACATTTAGTTTACTTCTGCTTATGACAGGAATCTGCTGTCAGAAGCAAACAGCATAAAAGTAGCCAACACAATCTTTAAGAACTGGACGTTGTGCTTTGACTGCTTTATAAATTTGGGGCTCTTAAACTAGCAGTGTTTTCAAACAGCTCAGTGGAAATACAAAGGGGCTGCAACCTGCAAGCCTTGATACCTTAGCCTGACTAGGGGCAGTGAGGTGATTAATAAAGGATAGACATGCACAGAAACGCTGGGGTCAGATGACCACGCGCACTCTGATGGTGAGGCACCAAGTTTGAGTGCAGCCTGTTTATTATATACAGCACAGTGGGAGGAGTTAGCTAGTCTCAGGGAGGTCTCTGTAGGCCAGCAATCTCAGGTCATAAACATCCAGAAGGAAGATGCTGCAGTTGCTAGTTATTGCATGCAATAAATTTTTAAACACTCATTATACTTAAACACACTGTCAACATTAACGCTCCAACCAGACCACAGGAAGGCTTTGCCACTTCTAAGACTGACAGGCCTGGCTGTCAAACCGACTGAATATGCTGGTCTGATCACCTGAGGATTTTCACTAAACCTAGTTCTCTGCCTTAACTTCACACTCTCAGGAACCCCTTAGTAAATGCCAGCTCAGCCTTTTTTCCTACCAGGTACAGGTCCCCAGTTTCCAACTCAGGAGGACTGCAGTCAGAGTTAAAAACTGCATTTCTAACAAGCTCAACCGATATCAACGCCCCAGGTCTACACAGGGGATACACAGAAAACTATAACCTGGCAATTCAGTTCTACTGTGGAAAGTCTGATTTATAATTTATATCTTCCTCACAGAGTATTGTCCAATGTTGTTTTTATGCAGCAAACCATTTCCATCCCTATGTATATTATTCTTAAAATAACTAGTCAAAATATTTTCCTTATATGCCAGGAATATTGGTTATTTTTGTATGAGTAAACATAACAATATTAAGAGCAAGGGTAAATAATTTAAGAAATGATGAAAGAAAAATAGAGTAAATAAGTAAGATGAGTTATTTGTATAGCTAAAAGGAAAGTATTAAGCCTCTTAAAAACTATATGTGCTTGAAAAATTAGATGTCATAACAATATATGACAACACATATTTTCTAAAAGTCTTTTACCTTTAGATATTCACAGATTATTATCCTTACTTTCCTGTATATATAATAAGTTTATTATATATATTTATTGTATACTAATCAAATAAGATCATTAAGACTCAAATTTTGAAACATATCCTTTAAGGCAAATGGCATTTCTAAACATGCAATGAAGCAGACAAGCATTTCTTCACTTATTTTAATTACATTATAGATAACTCAGATCATCTGTACAGTGGATAAAAACCTTAATTCCTAAGACCTAATGATTTGATTTTGGATGTTATCAGCTGTCTTTAAATCTGTTAAAATATTACATGGATAAGCATTCTTTTTCAATGACTGAAAAATGACTTCAGTACATCACATAATGTTATTCATGATTGGATTATATATGGCAATTATTTAAGTTGTCTCAACATACATATTTCAATTGTCTCTGTGGCCTGCAAGCTAAGCATGATAGGTGTGGCATTTAACAGTAAGAACAGACAGACCTAATTGTAAACAGTACAAACAGAAGTCAGCAAGCTCTGGGGCTTAAGCCTAGGTCACAGGGACAGGTTTACATGCACCAAAAAGTTCAGAATCATCAGTAAGTATGGAACCTGCTGCAATGCCTCCTGCAAAAAAAATAATGAAGAAAGTCAAAACCAGACAGCAGGCCAAATGTAGTTGCTTCTAATATCCCAAGACCAAAAGAGAAGGGCCACAGGTATCAGCCCTTCCTACATGGAAGTGATGAATGGTGGTCATGATCCTACCACACCACCTCTGCTGTCACAGCCAAATCTGCTACCAGAAAAACAAAGGAGCTGAAAGGCCAGTGGGAGCACTACCATACTTGGTCTATAATAAATGGGTCAGTTTATCATCACCAACAAAAAGGAAGTCAATAAGAGCAATAAATTTGATGGTGTTGAGCTAGAAGTATCAAAGCCTTCTTTGGTGACTGAACAAAGTCGGGTCTCTAGCTGTGATTTATTTTACTCCTCCTCCCTTTTTTTATTGCATTGCTTTGTATGTCTAATGTTTATTTCAGAGTCTGAATGTTTCTGCTGTCCTCAGCCCATTACCAAATACTAAAGAGGCTGTGATGTTAAGAACTGATTGCAATTTTTTAAAAAAGTTTATTCTAAGATGAGACTCTGAAAGGAAAGTTGCATTGAGTATTTAAAAGTGTTAGAAGAAAAGTCAGTCATCTTCATGGAATTATAACATGGAGTCCTGAAAGCCAACCCATCAACCTTGAATCAATACTGATACTGTAATCAGCTATGTTTATACAGCATCAAATGCATCTGCAAGAAGAAACACAAGCCTTGTCAATAGTTTCACAACTGGCCACATACTATAAGCACTAACCTTTCTGAACCTTGGTTTCCAAGTCTGTTAAATAAAATATTTATCCCCAAGGCTTTCTAATGATGACTAAATAGTCCCTGTGTCTAGCCCACTGTCATTAACTCATTCATTAAAGTGATTTTTCTCTAGGTTCCCACTATAAGCCAGAAACCAAACATGCCACAAAACAAACAAAAATCTCCCCTTGCCTTCTCTGGTTTATTTACTTGACTTTGTCCTAGGTAGTGAATAAAAAAGCCCTAAAATGTGATGAAAAATTTTAAAAATCAAATAAGGGCAATCATAATAGTGTGTGAATTTAGGGAAACAAAAAGTTCCATGGGGGGAAAAAAATCACTGTACAAAGTCCATGGATGGAAAGGGAGAAGAAAGGCTTCCCAGAAAAGAACATGTTGAGTGAGCCTTGACAGGCACTTAGAATCCTGACAGGAAGGAGCCATAGACTTTGAAAAGCAATGTTATAAATGGAGAGAGCTTGGAAATGCTTTGGTAATTGAGCAATTCCATTCAGCTGGAGTCTCCATCACATATTAGGGAGTGTTGGGCCTGAAAACGGTGATATACATGAAGACCTGGGTGAATTTTTGAGTGTTGGGGTGAAGGGCTTATGCTTAGTTTGGAAGAAATGGGAAACCATGAGCGATATCTGAAAAGAGCGAGCTATGGTACAAAAATTTAGATTTTCTCACAAGAAGTGTGAGACACTCGAATGGGTCAAAGGGAAGGGAATCTCCCAGGAAAATGGGGTAATGAACTTCAGATTTCCAGTGATGACCGATGGAAGGGAACCCTTCCCCAGGCGTCTGAAGACACCTTTGTGACCAGAGCAGCATGTGTCTGGGAAGAACAGTATCTCCACTCGCTGTGAGCCAGATCTCCCTTTTCCTGAGTGGCCCTATGAGTTGTGCACTCTCTGCACTCCTGTCGTCTGCCTACTGCCATTACTATATCCCTACAACACCAACATCACATTCACAGTCCCCAGTCCTCAGCTCATTCATATTGACTATGACCAAATGAAGCTGGCAAAACCATACATGTCAGCTGGGCATTGGGGCTACCTCACAGCTTGGTTCAAGTAAAACAAGTACCTTTTTAGCTATCAGCACCATGATATCAGACCCCCTACCCTTTTGAACTTCTTGCTGATGCTCTGTGTTTCTCTTTAAACAATCGATCCAGTTTATACTAATCTGTTATAGCAACCTAAAAAACTAAGGTTTAAACGTACCTCTGCAGATTTAAAATGCTGTAAAGATGATCTGCAGTGAAAAGTAGACATAGGGCTGGAAAATTAGCTCAGTTGTTAGGAGTGCTTGTTGCTCTTGCACAGGACCAGGGTTCAAATCCTTATATTCACATAATGGCTCACAACTGTATGTAACTCCAGTCCCAGGGAATATGAAGGCCTCTTCTGGCCCCAGGCAAGCACAGAATACACATGCATACATGCAGGTAAAACACTCATTCACATAACATGATAAATAAATCTGAAGAAAACAGACATAAATGAGAAATTCATAAAAAAATAAAAATAAAAATGTCTAAGTTTGAGGATGTGTATAAATATCCTAATAATTTCAAAGAATTTCAACATAGTAACAAATACTCATGTTTGCACACAAACTCAGGAAAGCAAGTCAAAATAAGTGATATAGAAGGATGTCTTTGACAAAATAAATGTAAAGATAACAGTTGCAAAATGGCACCTTACTTCTAGAATTTAAAAAAAAAACTATACAAAAAAATCAGTTATTGATGGGATATAATCCAAATGTCAGTAGTTCTCTTATGTTAGATTGAGAGATTATAGGTGATAATGCCACAGATCTGATTTTGTGGCATTAATTTACACTTTGTAGATTAGTAACTATATCTTTGTTGTCAGGAAAAACACAATCATTCTCTTAATAAAAACAACTTATCTGAGAATATAGAACACACAAATGGTATCATCCCAGCTCTATTTTGCAGAGTTTCCACAGTCTCCCTTATTATATACAGTATATGCTGAGTATCATTGTTTCTGAGCTAGGCTGGGTGCTGAATGTGTGAGGACCCAGAAAAGCTACTTCGAGCTGTATCTATTAACATGCGCAGTGATCAAATTGAATTCAGCATATGGCTCCTGAGGCAGTAAACTCTCTTGCTTAACCACTTGCATGATCTATTATGTGTGTCCTCATTGATGCCCTTTATTAGGTTTGTTTGTGGTATTATTTAAAAAAAAAAAAGTCACCTTAATTAAACAGTAAGTCAACCATGGAATGAAGAATTTAATGTGTGAATATTGTTTTAGAAATTGATAGTAAAACCTATGGTTGTCCAACAGATGAGTCATCAATCCTATAATAAGTTATAGCCAACTCATAAGCATTTTTCCTCCATTTACTGGAAATAAATAACATCCTATGGGTTATTTAGTCACTAAGAATGAGAAGCATTCAATTTTTGTTACAGTGAGGTCAAACATTCCCCATATCCTGTTTCAGATTGCTGAACTTTCCATTTTTCCCCACACACAACAGATGTTAGATTAAATAAACTGATGGTTGATAAATGCTTCTCTCTTCGATATTAACTTCGTTCAACAGTTTGATTTCATTCTGACATTTTAAAAAAACTATTAGGATAGAGGTCTATAAGATACAGCTGAATGAGAATAAAAATCTGTAAGAATTCCTTGTTGTTGGGGGTGGTTTGCAGTTGGGTTTACCCAGCTCCCGGAACTAACCATTCTGCTAAAATAAGCTCATTGCTCATTTTTGCTCTTAAGAAAGCAAGGGATTTGTTGTTGGGGTTTTTGTTTTGTATTTTGAATGCATTTTTCACAGAATCCTGGCCTAGCACATTTTAAATGTGGATACAGTAACGCTAGCTAGAAGGCCACCCTATCCTCCTTGGAGCATCTTTCATGGTTGGTTGGAGATAGAGGTTTGCACTGAGCCTGTAGAATTGTCTTCTTTCATGTGAACAGCTACAACAGCTGTATGAAATGAAGCCAGAGAAATTTTAGTAGTCTTATCCTAAATACCCGAATGAGAGTACTTTGAATGTATTCCTTCTAAAGGCACATAGTCCCAAACCAACCTTCTGATTTTCCAGAATGGAGAGGAGGAATGCATTCATTGACTAGCCTACATCTTTACCTACTGACATGGTAAAGTAAAACAACTTTTACGATGTAAGAAGAAGCATGCCCCAAATAACAACTAAGTTCTTCAAAGTTGGAGTGTGCTGGAAAGAATGCAGACATTCTTTTGTTTAATTATTTTTAGTATTCTGTTCAAAACAGTTTCACAAGTTCCAACACAAATACCTTTTCCTCCCTAGGGATCAAGGCGTTTTATTTGCTCAGAGAGAAAAGTATCAACATTTTCATTACCGGGGGAGGAGTGCAGACAGTCCAAGCTGGCTTAAACTACTGGATTTCGAAACAGAATGACAAACGTGTGTATGACTGTGTGAAAGCCCAAGTGTGTGCACAATCCATTTTTCACAAAAGACCGGTTTTCAAAAAAAAGGTAACGTCCTGAAGAAATCAAATAGCTGAAGGATTTGATCGCTTCTGCACTTTTAAGTCCTGTCCCGGACCAGAAGTGGCAGATGAGCAGTCCTAACCCTAAGCACAGCTGGACTGAGAGTGAGCAGAGGCCGGGCGGGGGCGGCTAGCCGCGTCTCTCTTACCTGACCCTCCCTGGGCGCTCATCACAGCATGGTCAGCACCGATTCCAGGAAGCCAGAAGAAAAGCGAGCAGAGATCCAAAGGGCAGGGTGAGCTATGCTTCCAAGCCAGCCATGTGTCTTTGAGAAACAGAACAAAACCTACTCCTCACTTCCCCAGCTCCGCGTGCGGAGAGCGGACGCCTGAAGCTGGAGGAGCCAAGGGACTCTTCCCTCCTCCCGGCCTCCAGGCTCCCAGTGCACAGAGCTTCCGTGGGACGCCAATCTCCTGCGGTCCCGCCTCCTGACGCAGGGGGGCGGGGCCTGGCAGCTGCGGAGCTCCGGGCTCCAGCTGTGGGACTCAACCGAGGTCCCACCCTCCCCAGAAGTCCCAGTAACCCAGAGCCAGACCATTCCCTCTGAAACCCGCACAGCAGTTTGTCTGCAGGTCCGTCCGGCATGTTCTTACAAGACTGACTTTGTTGAACAATGCACTCATTTACCGAGGTTTGAAACACCTACTGGTTATGTTTTGGAGGGTAAAGACATTAAACCTAAAAATGTAATATTAAAGCTGTGACTAGCAAATATTTTGTTTAAAAAAACCCACAGTTCTGATTTGGGCTGCTTTCTTTTTCCTTTCGACTTCTTTACTCAGGATAACGTGTCTTTATCCACGTATTTTACAGGGTCTGTTTGCGTTAAACTTACCATTATTCTTATTCCTTTTTTAATGATTTTCTTTTAGTTTCTTCAATTTTATTCTCAAAAAAAAAAAAAAAAAAAAAAAAGAACCGATCCGATCTGTCTGGTTTTTCAAAATGTTTACCCGACTGCTTCAAACAAACCAGGCCATCGACCATGCTCCAGGGCAGGCACCACTCCAAGAATAATAAGAAGACACAAGCTGGATTGGATTGGAAAAGTTAGTGTGAAATGAGTAGGGAGGTGAGAGTGAAAAGTGTGTGTTTGGGAGAAGGGGAGGAGAATTAAAATTCATGATATGAAACTCTCAAAGAATTAATAAAAAATATACTTAGGAATAAAAAAGAAGGTGAAAGGTCATTTAGAGAAACCAAACATTTGAAATAACTCAAAACCCAAAACTCAGCTGCCGGTTATTTCACTGAAACAGTGTAAGAAGCAGATAAGGACTCCTGGGCTCTTCTGATTTGTGTGTCTGGCTTTAGTCTCTCAAGTGCTTGTCAAATGCGCATCAAGAGAGGCAGAACTAATTGATGGTGCCAGTGCCTCTCAGTCATGCGCAGGTGGACAAACCAAGGGAACTGGCTGCTGCGAGGCTTGACAATTATCCCAAACCAAGAGATGTCAAACGAGTTTTGGCACCCTCTCGGGAGGTGCCAGGCAGACAAGAAGGAGGTCTGGGTGTGGCTTCCTGTGGAGCCTCCTTCTGCAGGTTTAGGCAAATCTCCCTGACTTAGTCAACTCTTTGGCGTCTAAAACTCATAGCACGACTTTTGCAGTCCTATCTACTATTTCTGACAAGATGGCTGGATTGCTTTGTCGTCCCCGTCGTTGTCTGCTTGTTTTGTTTTCCTTAAATTCTCGTTAGTTAATTGTCTGGTAACATTTGAAGTTTCGCCTCCTTGCCCTTCTCGCCTGGAGCAGGGATGTAGCAGAGAGGCCTTTTGGGGGAAGGTGCATACCAGGACAGCTCAGGCATACTGTGGGCATTTGCAGCCTGTTCTAACTAGCTTGTTCTAACTAGCTACACGCCAGAATTGATGGGAGAGTTGGATGCCAAAGCCCCAACCAGGCCAACTGAACTAGAATCCCTGAAGGTGGGACTGTTGGAGTTCTTTCAGTTAGACTTTGGTTCTAGCCTTCCTGGCATTCTAATTCACGTCAAAAATGGAAAATCACCCCTACAATGTGAATTTCTGTCTTAGAGAAACATCCACATCACATTTATAAGTTCGAAGATGCAATTGCTGAGTTATGGGAAACTGTAATATAACTCATCCCTATATATTCTTTATATATTTGCATATTTCAATATAACTATAGAACATATACTGCAGATTCCATGTCAGAACTGCTCACTAGAGGAAGGAGAGGAGCAACGTGAGATCACTAGCTTTCCATTTGTGTCTGTGTCACGTAACCCAACCAAAGAAATTGGTTTCCCATCTGTGGTTTAAATACATATAACCAAAAATATAAAATTAATACTTACGAATAAAAGCTGTTGCAATTGGTCACCGTTAATGTGGATTTTCAGTTGTTCATAATAGGTTGTATTGTGTTTCATGACTTGAATTAGAGGGAGCTTGATTGATATGGGAAGTCTTTCTGAAACTGTGATATACTTTATTACCATTTGTTAATAAAGAAGATGTTTTTGGCCTATGGTAAAGTAGCTTAGAGGCAAGGGGAAATCCAAGCAGAGATAAAGATGAAGAAAAGCAGAGTCAGGGAGAAGCTGCAGGCTGCCACCCAGAAAGCAAGATGTAATGGGACACAGGTAAAGCCAAGGATCACATGGCAATTCATAGATTAATAAAAATGAGTTGAGTAAGTTGTAAGAGCTAGCTGGTAATAAACCTGAACCACAGGCCAAATAGTTTGTATGTTTGTATATTCATATAAGCCTTTGTGTGATTATTTGGGACTGAATGGCTGCGAGATTGTGAGTCCAGACCTTGGGGCAAGGCCTGGCAAGAAACTTCTGGCTACATTTGATTGTGATTATTTCTTTTGTATCTTTTTACCTGATGATTTCCATTTTAACAAAATATGTAAAATTCTTATTCTTTATTTAAATTTCTGATAGCTATTACTAAAAATGTTTACTTTCTTATGGTTTCAACAACATATTCTTAGTACATTTCTCATGAAGAGTTAAAAAACTAGTATTCATAATAGATAATACAGATGAAAGAAAATTCCAATTTTTTCTGATAAGAAATTATTTAAACTCTCAATACTAGTAGCTTGATAATAAATTGTTGGTGGAAAATATATGGCATAATATACAGCATGAGAGTTTGTCATCTAAGTTTGACCTGAATCTAAATCTCAGTTATAAAAACCCTTCACTATGTAAGCACTGAGCACCACAGTAATCAGATCCAGTAAGCATTTTATGGTTTTATAAAGTCAGGTAGCCAAAGTGCTTATCACTAAGCAAAGACATAATAGCTGCTTTAAAAGGAGAGCTATCAGTTTTACTGGTTCTATTTTCTCACAGTTCCCTGGACATTCTCAAGCATTAATATAGCATCAGTAAACAAATGATTATCAGAAAACCTTTTTATATAAAACTATAAATGTATTTCTTCTCATAGCTAATAAGATACTTCTTGTCCATATTTGAAGGAAAAAGAAGTAATTTTTTTCTATCACTTTAAGATAAACATGTTTTTATTTCTTTCAAAGTATTTTACACAGACTACAGTAGCAGGGGGCTGATTTCCATACTCATACTTCCATTTCCATACTTTTCCTCTGTACTTGTTGAGAGGTGCAGATTGGAACAATTTCCAATTCTAGGTCTAAATAATTTCAGAAGTGGGAGAGGAAGATCTGTGATTTTAATAAGCCATAAATAAGGCTTACTTATTAAATATGTTATATTATATTTCCTAATTATATTCAATAAGCCATCACAAGATTTTTCCTTACTCATTTTTCAGCTTTGCTATTTTCTGAGTGCTCATGGATCACTCTATTGTGTTATGCATTGTTCTCAGCAGTCTATCACTTATTTAATATTCTTTGCAGTCCTGTAAGGTCATTATTCACTTATAAATGAGAGAGCTGCAGCAAAGTACCCAAGACAGTGAACAGGACCCATAGAATTATGCATTTCTCTCTCATATTTTTATGGTGTATATGGAGCACTTTCAGACCTGACCTGAATCATTTTGGGGAGTTTGACAGAACATCTCTGCTATGCAGAACTCAAAGACAGAGAATGGAGCCTTTCTTTACTGATCAGAACTAAGTGGTACCATTAAAACTTTTAAGACACTACTTTACCCCAGTCATAATGGCTATCATCAAGAAATCAGAACAGGAGGGACTGGAGATGTTCAGTAGTGAAGAGCACTGATTGCTCTTCCAGAGGACCTGAGTTCAATTCCCAGCACCCACATGCATGGCAGATAACAACTGTAACTCCAAGATCTGACACTCTCACATAGACATACATGCAGGCAAAACATCAGTGCACATGAAATAAAAATAAATTGTGTAAAAAAAAGAAACCCGAAGACAAACATAGAAGAAGATATGAAGAGAAAGGAACTTTTGATCATTGTTGGTGGGGCAAGAATTAACACAACTGTTGTGGAAATCAGTTTGAAAATTTCTCAAAAAATTTTAAAACAGAACCAGTATATGTCCTACCTGTTACTCTCCTGAATATATACCCAGAGAAACTCATAGCCCATTACTGAAATATTTTCACACACCCATGTATTAACTGCATTATTCATTATGGCAAAGAATTGAAATCAAAATAGTTAGCCATCAACAGATGAATGGATAATGAAAACTATAACTCTCTCTCTCTCTCTCTCTCTCTCTCTCTCTCTCTCTCTCTCTCTCTCTTTCTGTGTGTGTGTGTGTGTGAAAACTACTCAATTCTAAAGAAAAAATGGAATAATAAAATTTTCTGGAAAATGTATAGATTTAGAATGTATAATATTATGCAAGGCTACAAAATAAAAATGTATGCTCTTGCTCATATGTTATATCTAGCCAATAATATATGTATTCGTGTGCTGTGTAATAATATTCTTGTATGCTATAAAGATTTGTCACTTGAAGTGGTTTAATAAAACCCTGACTTGCCAGTAGCCAGGCAGAAAGTGTAGGTGGGGTGACCAAACTAAGGATGATGGGAAGGAGAAGAACAGAGTCAGGGGTCAGACACAGAGCGAGCAGAAGATGAACATGTCATGCTAATAAAGGTACCACCATGTGACAGAAAGTAAATAAGAAATATGGGTTAGCATAAAATATAAAAAAAACTAGCTAGTAATAAGCCTGAGCTATTGCCCAATCATTTATAATTCATATAACTCTCTGTGTGTTTATTTGAGACTGAGTGATTTGGACAGGAAATGTCTATTTACATGCATGTAAACAAATGTACATATGTATAGTATAACATGCAGAAAAACTGAACAAGATGGGCAAAATATTAGAAGATGAAGAGGGACAATGAAGGTAATAATGATGAGTTATGAGAGAGGATATAAAGATAATTGTTTGGAAGGGAGAGTACATAAAATAATGAGAAGAGATATAAAGACAATTGTTGTTCTGACTCTGTCATAGACTTTTCACTTTTTATAGTGGCTAAGTACCTAAGAATATGTTTGACAGTTAAAGTGTAAAATTCAAGGTGAATACCTACAACTTTTGCTCTGAATTGCTCTTCTATTTGTACCCGTATAGAATTTCATTGGGTCATATAGTCTTTGGGTCTAGTTAAGTTTGGTAGAAGACTTTTTTTTCATGCAAAATGTTTTAATAATTAAATTTAATAATTAAAAAATAAAGTTTTAGAATACACATGATTATCCACAAATTTTGCCTGTATGTGTGCATTGGTCCTGTACTATTCCACCAAGACTCACAATAAATGCCAATCAATTTTCTATTTCCTTTTATCTTTGGTTTCTTTTAAGTTCCTTTGATACCCACAAGGGAAAAAAATTAATTTCAATCCAACTCACCTTCTGCAATACTCTTTGTTTCTGGAGAAAATCTGGTGCCATCACACTGACTCTAGGGTATCAGACAGCTAAGCCTTGCTGGTAATAGCTCAAAGAACTGGCAGATATTTCAACTCCAGAGTTCCAGATAAACCCACCAACTCTTATGTGATTTTACATGATCTCTTATATAATCAAGAAAAACACTGTCAACAGGTCAAGAATAGAATTTCTTATATGGAACATAATTCTTTATACTGTCAAGAACTAATTCATCACTCTCTGACTTTCACAAAGACACTTTGGTCAGAGCGGGTGCAGCTGAGATCAAGAGACACACATGTCTGTAGATTATATATTTTTTTCACTGGGCAGAAAAGCCAGGATTTGGGAAACTTTGGAAAGATGAAGACATATGAAACAATTTTACCTTTAGAGAAAATGGGATCCAGCTTCAAAGAAATGACACATAGCTTTGGGTCAGAGGTGAAATAAGACTATCTTAGACAGACACAGCTGAGTTGTATGTAAAAAGTGATGTTCAAAAGCTGATTAATTTTGTGTGGTTTATGTTTTATACAAATAAGAGCTTCTTGCCAACATGCCAGGGGCATATGTAAGACAACAATCATTCAGCTCACAGGCTAGTTATATGAAACCTGGGGTATTTGGAGTATATCATGAAAAATCACTCCTTGGTGCTGATAAAGAGGAGTCTTGGTCCAATGTTTTCAGCAGGTATCAGCCTTAGGGAATGTTGAGTAGGATAGGATAGAAGACCGGGTCTGAAATCCCCATTTCCATTCACTGGGGATATCTTGCCCTACTTGTGACAGATGTGGGTTTTCAAAAAATTCTTGGCCAACTGTGGGGAATTCTGATGAGCATATACATACTGCAGATTAAAGCTTTGCATGAAACATGGAATTGGATTAAAAACCCATTCACTATTGTAGAATACTATTTTAAGATGTGTTACATCTGTCTATACTATGGGACATTTGTTTAATGATGCAAAGATGTGTTGCATTTTTATTTTGCATTTGTTTAACTCTGTGAACTGTGTTACTTTTCCTGTCTAAAATGCCTGATTGGTCTAATAAAAATTGGAATGGCCAGTAGCACGGCAAGGAAAACAATAGGTGGGGCTGGCGGGCAGAGAGAATAAATAGGAGAAATCTGGGAAGAGGAGACCAGGTACAAGAAAAGGAGGAGAGGAGAGCAAGAGGGGTCAGCCATCCAGCAAACCACAGAGTAAAAGGTGAAAAGGAAAGGAAGGTGTATGTAATAGAGAAATGTAAACACGCAGAGACAAGAGGCAGGTGGAATAATTTAAGAAAAGTTGTCTAGAAACAAGCCAAATCCATGTGATTATTTGTGAGTGTTAGGGTCGGCGTCCAAAAACAGAGAGCTTCACTCCGATATCGGGAAACAAAAAGAAATTTTATTAAACACGAGCTCTCGGGTCGCACAGCACGAGGAAAGGCTGGCAACCCCGATTCCAAGGCTCGCAGGCCTTTTATGGGGTCGTTCTACCAGGGCGAGGGGAGCAGGGTCACCCAAGGTGCAGCCATCTGGTCGGGCCAGAAGTCTGTGTAATTCTCTAGGAATCCGGGTGGGTAAACGAATTCCGAGTTATCTCAGTCATCAATCCTTACAAGTGTGGCAGGCTAGGCAACGGTTAGCCGGTTACTTCGAGCACGGTGGGCTAATCTCCTGGTGTAGGGCATGGGAGCAGGGTGCAACACATTCTAGTAAGTCTATAATTCAAGCACAGCGGGCAGGGGGTGAGGGTGGAGCTTCCCCCACAATGGCCCAAGCACGGCAGGTGGGGGTGGGGATTCCCCCACAATGGCCTTTCAGTGAGTTGGGTGGTGTACCCCCAAAAGAGTAAAGAGTAAAACAACCAACAACAATTCACATTACATTTTCAGTGATTTAATTAAAATGAGAGTTATATACAATGCATTTTGATCATATTCTTTTCTGTCTCAACTTTTCCAGGTATTCCAAACCTCTCAACTTACCAATATCATGTACTCCCTCAAAAAATAAAGAAGAAAACCAATAAGACAAAATTACCTTCTCAAAAGGTGCACATGCTCACATATGCATACACACATAAACACAAACATGAAATCCATTTTGTGTTGGGCAACTATTAGACATGGGGCTTATCCTGGAGTGTGTTTGATATGACCAGTGACACTGCACTGAAGAAAATTTACTTTCCTTTTTCCAGAAGACATCAGTTGTAAACAGCTCCTTGGTTAGGTGTGGGACTTTGTATCTATTTCCTCTTCCTAGTGCTGAGATTTTGTCTATTTTTAACCTATGCAGGTTTTGTGCATGCTGCCACAGCTAAAAAGCATACCATCATTCAAGGAAAACAGTCATCTACAGAATGACAACTACAGAAAATACCAATTATACATCTGACAAAGGTTACAGAGGGCTAGCATATAGAATACACAGGAACTAAAAATATAAATATGAGGGAAAAATAACTCAATTAAAAATGGGGTACAGAGAATTCTCAAAAAGTGGAAAATAAATTGGTTGAGAAATGCTTTTTAAAATATTCAACATTGTTAACCATCAAGAAAATGCAAAACAAAACTACTCTGAGACTTCATCTTATCCTAGTCAAAATGTCCAAGATAAATAAATTACAGCACATATTTGTGAGGATGCAATCAATGGGGAAGACTTATTCATATCTCATGGGTATGGTCACTCTAGAAATCAGCATGACTGTGCACCAGGAAGCTGGGAATAGGTCTACCTTTAGATTCAACTATAAAATTTTTGAGTATAGACCCAAAGGACTCTCCATATCATTCTGGAGATGCTTGCTTATCCATCTTCATTGATGCTCTATTCATAATTGAAGGAAATTAGGAAAAACTATCAACTTATGGATGGATAATAACTACATAGTACATTTACACCCTGGGATATTAGTCCACTGTTAAGATAAGTGAAATTATGAAATTTTCAGACAAATGGAGGAAACTAGAACCATCTCAAGTGTGGCAATCTAGACTTAAAAAGACAAATATTGCATGTTTTTTGGTATATGTGGATGTTGGCTTTTAACATGTGTATTTCAATCAGAATAATAACAGAGGTTAAATAGCCATTAAGGAACCAGAGTGAGAAACGGGTATATTCCAAGGAAGGGAAAATAGAATACAGTGATAAAGGGGATAAAGAGATAAAGATATAATGAAGAAAATTAGGATAAAAAAGGAAAGAAATAGAAAGGCAGGGAAAGGGAGGGACTATGAAGAGTAACAATTAATACTAAAAGTTTTTTGAAAAGCCACATGGAAACCTACTTCTGTATAAACTTCTTAAAATAAACGCATATGTGATAGAAATTTAAATGGAGTTTCCATATAATGGAGGAACACAATTCTCCAAGTAGACATTTCAAGTCACCAAGTAAAAACTCAGTTCCAGGAATGGATTGCATCTTTTTGGATGTAGGACCCTCTACCAACATCACAGGCCAAGACTACTGGTGAGCCTCGACAAACAGTAAGACCCTCCTGCAAAAGACACCACTTTCTTTAGTCATTGACCATGGAGAAATTGAGCTGGTACCCAGCTAGAAGCTTCATTTTATATGACTAATGTTTATGATGGTCAAAAGTTCTTTTCTCACAACTGGAAGAGAAAAGTAATCATCAATATTATTCAGATATAATCCTGTAGCCTACAACAGAGACCTGTCTGCAAGATATGCTGTTACAATAGTGACAAAAATTTTATCGGCATAACGAACCACTTTTTGATTGGTTCCAGGGCTCACTCCATGAAATGGAACCCATACCCGATGCTAATGCCTAACAACCTGAGACTAGGAACCCTAGGAAATCCTACAACCTTATTATTCTCCTAAAGAAACTGAACAATTAAATGACTCCTAATGACACACTGCTGTACTTGTAGATCAGAGTATCACTTAACCCTCATTAGAGATGCTTCTTCTTGTAGTAGATGATAATTAAGATAGAGGCCCACAATTGAGCAAGGGTGAGAAACTAAGTCTTAAGTAGGATTTCCTTATCAAGCCCCACCCCGTCATGGCTCAGAGATCGACATGGAAGAGGAAGCAGAAAGTTTGGAAGAGCCAGAGAGGTGTGATGCTGTTGTTTGTTAGTTTTGTTTTTTGGAGGGGGGAGGGGCCACCCAGCTCCCAAATAAATTACACACAGAGGCTTATTTCTTAATTATAAATTCTTTTTTTAAAAAGATTTGTTTATTATGTATACAGAAGAGGGTACCAGATCTCATTATAGATGGTTGTGAGCCACCATCTGGTAGCTGGGAGTTGAACTCAGGACTTCTGAAAGAACAGTCAGTGCTCTTAACCTCTGAGCCATCTCTCCAGCCCCCTTAATTGTAAATTCTTAGCTTGGCTTAGCTTCTAGCCAGCTTTTCTTAAATGATCCCATCTATCTTTTGCCTCTGGGCTCTTATCTTTCTCCATTTCTGTATGCCTTTCTTTACTTGCCTCTCCAAGGCTTGCTGTGTAGCTGGATGGCTGGCCCCTGGTGTCTTCCTCTCCTCCCCTTTCTTCTACTCCTCCATTCTGTCTTGCTTTTTCTCCTTGTGTTTATTTTCTCTGCCTGCTAGCCCTGTCTGTCCTTTCTCCTGCCTTGCTATTTGCCGTTCATCTCTTTATCAGGCCATCAGGTGTTTTAACACAGCTTCACAGAGTTAAACAAATGCAACACAGAAGAATGCAAAACATTCTTGTATCATGAAGCAAATGTTCCACAGCATAAATAAATGTAATACATCTTAAAATAATATTCTACAATATGATGCCAAGGAAATAACATCACCCAAACACAACAGACTTATTCACATATGTCTTAGGATTTCTATTGCTGCGATGAAACATCATGACCAGAAAGCAAGGTGGGGAGGAAAGGGTTTATTTGGATTACACTTCAGCATTGCTGTCCATCACTGAAAAAAGACAGGACAGGAACTCAAACAAGGCAGGATCCTGGAGGAGAAGCTGATGCAGAGACCATGAAGGGAAATTTCTTATGACTTGCTCAGCCCACCTTCTTATAGAATTCAGAACCTGTAGATCAGGGGTGGTACCATATACCATGGGCTGGGCCTTCCTCTATTGATTATGAAATGAGAAAATGCCTTACAGCTGGATCTCACTGATGCATTTCATCAACTGAGGAACCTTCCTCTGCTGACTTTAGCTTGTGTTAAGTTGACACACAAAACCAGCCAGTACAACACACCTCAGAAACCTTTTCAATTTTAAAAAGACTTATTTTTATTATTTAAATTGTGTGTGTGTATGTGTGTGTATATATGTCTTCATAAATGCAAGTTCCCATTGAAGTCAGTGGTATTGGATTCTGTGGATCTGGAGCTACAGGTAGTTATGATATGCTAATATTCAGAATCTGCAGGAGCATCAAGTGTTGTTAGCCATCTAGCCATTTTTCCAGACCCCACTCTATTTTTAAAATATTTTTATAATTTTACATATGTACAACATGTTTTGGTCATAGATAACCAAAACATCTATTCTAAATTCTCACAGATATCCCACTATTGTTTCCCTCTCCAAAATTTATTTTTCCTTTTCTTTCTATAATTCAGTGAGTTCAATTAGTGCTGCTTATATGCGTGGTGTAGGAATACTCATTGAAACATGGACAATGTACCAAGGACATACCCCTGAAGAAAACTGTTCCTCTCCAAGCAGGGCTTGTGTAGGTTACCTATACAATTACAATGGTGCAATTTCGTGAGTACAACAAACTTGGTCCAAAATGTGCTGTTTTATAACCATCCTCATCCTTGCTAATCTCTGATTCTTACAGCTTTTTCCCCCTTCTACATTGTTTCTTGAGCCTTGTGGAAAAGGGTTATGATATGGGAGATAAAAAGAAAAAAAGGGGGAATATAAAAATGGTATGATAAAAGGATAAGTTATTGAATCTGCTAAGAAGAAACTGCTGGTCTCAAATTATTACATTAGTATAAATTTTTGTATATCGATGCAAATATAAGGTTATTTTTGTTATAACATACTTTATATAGTATTCTACTGTTATTTAAGGAATTGTACCTATATAGTGCATTTTAAAATTTAATGTTAAGTTCTAGTTTTTGAAAGCTATACTTACAAAGCGTCTAGATAATTAAGAAATGCAAGTTGATAGTAATCTATAGTGATCAAGCTTATAGTCTTGTTAGGTATGTTTTCGAGGTTAAAAATATATAGTTTAGATAGTCTTCAAACACTTTAGAGATCTACAAAATAGGGCATTTAAGATGTTTCAATAGCATAAGGCTTTTCATTACAGTAAGGTGCATCTATTCCTAGCAGACCAATCTACTTCCAAAAAAATAATGAAAATCAAAGAACTTCCATAAGGAGTTTCCTATCAATGTGGCAAAGCTATCTACTGAGTAAGAAACTGCCCTTGCCTTGACTGCTAACAGAATGCTGTTGAATACAATTGAAACAAAAAGAACAATACAGGAATCAATAAATCAAAGAGTTGGCTCTTTGAGAAAGTCAACAAGATAGATAAGCCCTTAGCCAAACTAATCAAAAAGCAGAGAGAGAGAGTGTCCAAATCAACAAAATCAGAAATGAAAAGGGAGACATAACAACAGACTCCAGGAAATCCAGAGAACTATCAGATCATACTTTGAAAATCTATATTCCAAAAAAATAGAAAACCTAGAAGAAGTGGACAGCTTTCTGGACAGGTAACATCTACCAAAATTAAATGAAGAACAGAAAAATTACCTAAACAGGCCTATAACCCTTAAGGAAATTGAAGCTGTCATTAAAAGCCTCCCCAAAAATAAAAGCCCAGGTCCAGATGGCTTCAGTGCAGAATTCTAACAGACATTCAAAGAAGAATTACTACCATTACTCCTCAAACTATTTCACACAGTAGAAACTGAAGGAATATTGCCAAATTCCTTTTATGAGGCCACAATTACCCTAATACCCAAGCCACTCAAAGACACAACAAAGAAGGAGAACTACAGACCAATTTCCCTCATGAATATTGATGCTAAAATTCTCAACAAAATTTTTGCAAACCGTATACAACAATATATAAAAAATATCATCCAACAAAACCAAGTAGGCTTCATCCCAGAAATGCAGGGTTGGTTTAACATACAAAAAGCCATAAACGTTATCCATCATTTAAACAAACTAAAGAAACAAAACCACATGATCATATCCTTAGATGCGGAAAAAGCCTTTGACAAAATCCAACACTCCTTTATGATAAAAGCTCTGGAGGGATCAGGAATACAGGGACAATATCTCAATATAATAAATATGATCTACAAGAAGCTGACAGCCAGCATCAAACTTAATGAAGAAAAACTCAAAGCAATCCCACTAAAATCAGGAACTAGATAAGGATGTCCTCTCTCCCCTTATCTATTCAATATAGTTCTCAAAGTTTTAGCTAAAGCAATAAGAGAATGAAAGGAGATTAAGGGGATACAAATTGGAAAAGAAAAAGTGAAACTATCTCTATTTGCAGATGATATGATTGTATACATAGTGACCCACAAAATTCTTCCAAAGAACTTCTACTACTGATAAACACCTTCAGTAATGTAGCAGGATACAAGATTAACTCAAAGAAATCAGTAGCCCTTTATACACTAAAGATAGAAGGGCTGAAAAAGAAACAAGGGAAACATTACCCTTTATAATAGCTGCAAATAGTATTAAATACCTTGGAGTAACTATAACCAAAGAAGTAACAGCTCTATTTGACAAAAATTTTAAATCACTAAAGAAAGAAATTGAAGAGGATATCAGAAAATGGAAAGTTCTCCCATGTTCCTGGATTGGTAGGATTAACATAGTAAAAATGGCAATTCTGCCAAAAGCAACCTACAGATTCAATGCACTGCCCATCAAAATCCCAACACAATATTTTTTGGACCTTGAAAAAACAATATTCAATTTCATTTGGAATAACAGGAAAACCAGGATTTCCAAAACAATTTTGCTCAACAAATGTACCTCAGGAGGCACCACCATCCCTGACTTCAAGTTATACTATAGAGCTATAGTAATAAAAACAGCCTGGTACTGGCATAAAAACAGACTTGTGGATCAATGGAATAGAATTGAGGATCTAGACATTAACACAAAAACCTATGAACACCTGATTTTTGACAAAGAGGCCCAAAATATTCAATGGAAAAAAGATAGTATATTTAACAAATGGTGTTGGCATAGCTGGATGGAAGTGTGTAGAAAAATGCAAATAGATCCAAGCCTGTCACCCTGCACAAAACTCAAATCCAAGTGGATCAAAGACCTCAACATAAACCCAGCCACTTTAAACTTGATAGAAAAGAAAGTGGGAAATACACTTCTACGAATTGCCACAGGCAACCACTTCCTAAATATAACACCAGTGGCACACACACTAAGACCAACAATCAATAAGTGGGATCTCCTGAAGCTGAGAAGCTTCTGTAACGCCAAGGACACTGTCAATAGGACAAAATGACAGCCTACAGAATGGGAAAAGATTTTCACCAACCCCACAAGTGATAAAGGACTAATCTCTAAGATATATAAAGAACTCAAGAATCTAGAGCCCAAAACCTTGAATAACTCAATCAAAATATGGGGTTCAGATCCAAAAATTCTCAGCAGAAGAATTACGAATGGCTGAAATGCACCTGAAAAAGTGATCATCATCTTTAGCCATCAGAGAAATGCAAATCAAAACAACTTTGAGATACCACCTGACACCTGTCAGATTGGCTAAGATAAAAGACACAGATGACAGCCTATGCTGGAGAGAGTGCAGAGTAAGGGGAACACTCCACTAATGTTGGTGGGAGTGTAAACTTGTTCAGCCAATCTGGATTGCAGTAGGGCGGTTTCTCAGAGAACTGAGAATCAATCTCCCCAAGGACCCACTTCTGGGTGTATACCCTAAAGATGCACAGTCGCACTCCAATGGCATTAACTCAACTATGTTCATAGCAGCATTATTTGTAATAGTAAGAACCTGGAAACAACCTAGATGCCCCTCAACTGAAGAATGGATTAACAAACTGTAGTCCATCTACGCAATGGAGTACTACTCAGCAGTAAGAAAAAAATGATATCCTAAAATTTGCAGGCAAATGGGTGGATTTGGAGAATATCCTCCTGAGTGAGGTATCACAAACCCTGAAAGATAAGCAGGGGATGAACTCACTCATTAGTGGACTCTTAAAAAAAAAACCAAAGAACAAAAAACAAAACAACAACAAAAACCAAAGCCTGCACAATGCAAACTACAACCACTGAACAGCTTGGGATCAGACCTTGAATTCACTCATTGTATCCCACTCCCCCTAGAGGAACACCTGACTCAGTCTTGATGTTGAGGAGAGAAAACTGAATTTGCCAGGAGTGGAGGCTGAACTAAGCAATATTGGGACCTTGGGACCTTAGGACCGCCAGCCCATGGGGGGCATGGGGAGATGTGGAGAAGAGAGAATGACCTGATGTGGTGGGAGGGGGAAGGGACCTTGAATAAGGATATACAAGGATAGAAAATGTGACTTCTTTATTCATAATAATAAAATAAAAGAAAAAGAAAATAAAAGCCTGTCTCGCACAACCTCGTCTCGCAAGGAAGACGTGACACCCAGGCTCTTCTTTCAGCAGTTTTATTTAGGAACCTTGATTTCTGACTTCTGACTTACTTATTTATGACGGGGACTGACTGACTTGCTACATATTCTCTCTCATTTTCCTTCTGGGGAAATCTGCCCACAGCCTAAATAGCGTCTGGGCAGCCAACCCCAGTATGCCATGTGGGCACTGCCTATAGGTCCAGGTACGTGGAAGCAAGCCAGATCTTCAGCCTAGCCATATAAGGAATTGTTTGTCACTGAGAGCACTCACCATGTGGAAGGTGGAGGGCAGAAGCCAGCAGCATCTTTAGGGCGTGGCTACACGCAGCTCCCCACAAAAGCCCTTAACCCCATTTCATATTTCACCTAGTCTGAAAGCTAGGGTTTCTAGGGGCAGGGAATTAGTAAAGCATCAAAAAGTAGATTCACAGAATGTGTTGTAAAAGAATTCATTGGAACAAAAGAAAGAAAGAAAGTAGTTTAGGCATAAAACTTTGGGCTCACCAAGGTAGAATAGATAAGAGAGAACTTTCTTCAAAGTTGCCAAATACAAATGGACTAGACATTTTGAAAGTAATTCTTATTTGATAATTGTTCTTACTATATTATTAGTTTCACTGTGTTAGAGTTATAACCTTTCCTTTATATTTAAACAAAAGGGGGAAGTGTTGCAGTATATTTGTTTACACTGTGAACCCCAAGTTTGTGCTTGCATTAATTAACTAAAATCAACCTTGGGTCAGAGGCAGGGCCAGCAACTCGTTTACAGAACATTAACCATGAGAGTTAGAGGGAGTCTAGAAGACAAATAGAGAGATACACAGGAAGTAATAAGAAGGGACTTTGAATGTGGTAGGTTTTTTTTTTCTTTTGGTTTGGCAGAACGGAAGGACACTTGCTTTCTTTCTGAGACATCAGCAAAAAGGGAAGTTATGCTAGTTGCTCCTCAACTTTGAGCTAGCTAGTTTTCACTTTATTCTCTGACTCTCAGGTCTAATTAATAAAGTAAATTTTTGTGGAATATTAGTTGAAGATGTGTTACATTTGTTTATGTAACCATGTTTGTTACATATGCTGGGGAACATTTGCTTAATGATGCAAAGATGTATTGCATTCTTATATGTTGCATTTGTTTAACTCTATGAAGCTGTGTTATTTTCCCTATACACCTAATGGTCTAATAGAGCTGAATGGCCAGTAACTAGGCAGGAGAAAGAACAGATGGGACTGGAAGGAAGAGAGAATAAATAGGAGCAGAAATTTGGAAAGAGAAGATAGAAAAGCTAATATGGGATCTCTTTCTGTATGCTGTGAATTATCATTGGATAATAAAGGAACTGTTTTGGCCTTTGGCAAAGCTGCTTATAGTCAGGTGGGAAATCCAAGCATAGATAAAGGGGAAGGAAGGCAGAGTCATGAGGAGATGCTGTGAGCTGCTGCTGAGAAAGCAAGATGTAAAGAAACTCAGGTAAGCCATGAGCCATGTGGCAAGACATAGAGTAATAGAAGTGAGTTAAGATGAAAGAGCTAGCTAGCAATAAGTCTGAACCAGAGGCAAACAACAAGTAATTAATATAAGACTTTGTGTGATTATTGGAGTCTGCTGGTCTGAATCTCAAGTCTAGTCTGGGTCAAAAACTTATTACTGCAAGAAGCAGAAAAAAAGGAGGAGTATACTGGGGGCTAGCCACCTAAACACACAGCCAGACACAAGTAAGAGGTAAAGAAAAGATATTCAAAAATAGAAAAAGGTAAAAAGCTCAGAGGCAAAAGATAGATGGATTAATTTTTTAAAAGCTGGCTAGAAACAAGCCAAGCTAAGGCCAGGCATTCATAAAAAAAATAAGTCTCTATGTATTTATTTGGGAGCTGGGTAGAGCCCTCCACCAAAGAGTAAAGAATAAAAGAAACCCACAACATAGGATGATAGAGATTTAGTTAAAACTGTAGTTGGTGGCAGTAGCAGAGTTGGTCCTGGCCAGACCAGAAGTCCCACCAGCAGTAGCCTGAGCTGTAGGGCACGGACTGATGTATCACAAGGCTGAAAATGATAGTTAAAATATCAGTAGGTTCAGGTACAATTGCTAAGCCAACAGAAAACCAGTAGTGATACACATGGTCCAATTAGAGCTTGGACCACAGTTACTTCTTTCATACATTTTGACAATTTATAATCTCTTTCCACTATTTGCTGCTGGTGGTGGGGGTGGGGACGGATGAGGGCTGTGGTTGTTTGAATCAGAAATGTCTCCCCATGTCTGGGGCATTTGGATACTTGGTCCTCAGTTGGTGGTGGCCCCATTAAGAAGGCTTAGGAGGTGAGGTTTTGTTGGACAAAGTGTGTCACTGGAGACAGACATGAGCATATAAAGCCTTTTGATATTCCATGTTTTCTCTCTCTGCTTTATACTTGTAGTCTGTAGCAGTGAGCTTTCAGTGTTTGACTCCAGCTACCATGCCTCCACTCTGCCATTGTCTTAGCCACTTTTTATTGCTGTGAAAAGACACCATGTCCCAGGCAATTTTTATGAAAGGAAGCATTTAATTGGGGGCTTTCTTGCAGTTTCAGAGGTTTAGTCCATTATCATCCTGCTCCACACAAGGGCAGCTGAGAGGCTGGGCCTGGCATGGGATTTTGAAACCTACTTCTAGTGACATATGTCTTCCAACAAGGTCACACCTACTCTAAGAAGTTCACACCTCCTTATTCTTCTTAAATACTGCCACTCATGGTAACTAAGCATTCAAATACGTGAGCCCATGAGGGCCATTCTTACTCAGTCATCATGGGCTGTTTTTTTTTTTAAGTGCTCTAGAACCACAAGTTCAAATAAACACTGCTTTCTATAAATTGTCTTGGCCAAGTCAAAGGCTAAGAGCTTCATTAAACTAAGATTTTCAACATTACGTTGACCAGTGAACTAATAGTTTATTCAACATGTAACTGCAACCACAAAACCCATTTTGGCAAACAAAAATGACAAATTTATGAGATTCAACTAATAAAAGGAAAGACCTTGATGATCTTTAAATATAATGTCAACAACTGCAAAAAAAAAAAAAAAACAAAAAAACAAAAAAAAAAAACCCACAGGCTTGTAAAAATCAGTCATAAATTTTTTTGACAATAAACTTGAATGAACAAAATGTCACACTGATGTTAATCATCAGAGATTTGAAGTAATTTTTAGTGTTTTTTTCCAAAATTGTATGTACCCATTTCAAGCATATAAAAGAGTTCACAAGAAGGGAAACCCAAAAGTTTTATACTCTTTGATCCTCTTTCTCTGACGTCATTAGAATGTGTATATTTGCAGACATAGAAAATCATAGAGTGATTGACAGGGGATACAGGAAGGGGAAAGAGGAATGATTGATAGTTGGTGCAAAGTTTCTTATTGGTTTGATGAAAATATTTTGAAATTAAAGCTCTTCACAGAGAATATAGTTTAAAGGAGTGAATTCTACAGTACATAGATAATATCTCAGCAAAAATAATAACATAACAAAAATGTTCAAAGCAAATGGAAATGTAACACAATAAAAAGTTTAAAGTGTTTTTACAAGACAGTTTTATATAAATTCAAAGTCTAATATTTTCCCTAGTAGTGTAAAGTTTGACAGTCATGATACAATGATGATGTACAATCTGTTGTGCAGAGAAGATACAGTGAATTTTGCACCAAGTCTCACATGGATTTGTCTGTCTATCTTCCTGAGTTAGACAAACGTCAACATAGTGTAGGGTGGTGTTAACATAAATGAAGAGCTAGAAACTTCCACGTCACAGTATCCTGCCCTCAGTAGTAAGTGTGAGATGCACTGGCTCCATTGATTGCTTTTGGGGAATTTGGAAGGAACATCTAAACCCAAGAAAGGTAGTTAGAGAAAAGATGACAATGTGACCACGTTAGCAACTGTGGGAACAATGGTGCTTGATCTTTGTGTGAGCTTTTGAAAACAAGGAGCTCTTGATATTTTATTTGAATTTAAGAAATAAAATTACCTTGGAAATCACAGCAAGAATTTAGTCCCTCAGATACCTAGTCATTTCCTAGTCTCTAGAAGGGTAGGAACCTAGTTTTAGCTCCTCTTAAAAGTGTTCCCTATGTCTCTAGTTATGTGTTTACTTATTGATTTAAAAGTATATTTACTGGGCCTGGCAAAAACGGCTCAGTGAGCACAGGTGTGGCCTGAGTTCAGGCTCCTCCTGGTCTGACATAGTGAAAGGAGAGAACTGACTTCTGAATGTTGTACAACCTCTGACTTTCACAGATACGTTGTGGGATGTGTGCATCACCAAATACACACAAACATACAAAATAAATAAAATGTTTGAAAATTTTGAAATAAAAAAACCACCAGACACTCATCAGCCACTGTTCTAGGTTCAGGGAAGATAAGTGCAAACCTCTTGGATGGACATAAATATCTAAAGCATCAGACAAGTGTTATGAATATAGAATACTACAAAAAAGGTGGGAGTGCAATAGTAGAGTAGAAGAGACTCCTGGCTTTGGAGGGAGGAGGGAAGGTTTTAGTTAGAAAGGGACATGTGAGCAAATATTTGAAGGTGGTGAGTAACCATGGACAAGCCATGGGCATTTCATCTGAGGGTAGAATATTTCAGGCAAAGAAAATAATTATACAGTATAAAAATTCTGAGATAAGGCCATATGGTATATTAGAAAAATAGCAAAGTACCCATCCAGGTCTCTAATTAGTGGTTTTTTTGTTGTTTCATTTTATTTGATTTTGTTTTGCTGTGAAGTTTCACCACGATCACAGCAACTTTTATAAAGGAAAAGATTTAATTGGGGCTGGCTTACAATTCAGAAGTTTAGTTCATTATCACCACAGCAGAAAGCATGGAAGTATGCAGACAGATGTTGCTGGAGAGGTAGCTAGGATTTCTACATCTGGATCTGCAGGCAGCAGGAAGAGAAAGTGACACTGGGCCTGGCTTGAGCATCTGAAGCCTCAAAGCCCGCCCCCAGTGACACATTTCCTCCCAGGTCACAACTACTCAACAAGGCCATATTTCCCTATGAGCCTGTAGGTGGCCAGTTTCATTCAAACCACCACATTATGTATCCAGAGTATCCTATTTAAAAAGCAAAATGATGAGAATGGAAAGTAAAAGAAAGTGATATTAGAGATAGAACTCTTGGAAGGCTTTGTATTCTTTGTGAGAGTCTTAGATATTGCCCTAGACTTAGAAAGCTTTGAGTCCAGAACTGATACACTGAGATATATTTCTAATAGGATCTATTTGAGTTATTCTTGACACTAAAAAATGGTGGACAATGGCTGAGCCACCAGTCAAGAGAAAAGATGACTTTGAACTAGCTCAGAATGGTAACTGTGAACCTGGTGATCTGTTTATACATATGTTTATGGATAGAGCTAATAGGATTGTTATGTGAGTTTTTAGAGATTGTCACATCAAGGATAATTGCAAGATTTGGGCCTGAGTGCTTATTTAATCAACTTGGTTGTTGTTTATCTCAAAATGATCCCTTGTTGTTCTAGATCTGACCCCTATGGGGAAGGAAATGAATCTGTGAAGTAAACGTGCTAAGGCCTTGACTTCATTTTGTTTTTATAGGTACCTGTCAATCAACTTCCTAAAATTAATATTTATTGACCTTCTAGAGTTAATAGTTATGAACCACAATATTTCTTTAAGTGTAGGTGTAGTAGGACACTATCAGCCCCTAAAAATGTTACTGCAAAATTTAATAACATAGTTTTTCTTTTCTTAACTATCTTCCACTAGACACTTTAGGAAACATGTTCCAAGGAGTTCTTATCCTTCAGTTTAACTGAATCTTAAGCAAATATAAAAGCAGGAAGTAAAGATTTTAGAGTTGAAAGTTCACAGAAGTCCATCCACTTGGACTGTCTGACTTCTGTCACATTGTTCATGTTCAAAGTGGAAAGATATAGGCTCTAGAATACTGAGAGTCATGGTCTACCATCAGCCTTATGTCCTTCACTAAGGAACCTATAATTAACACTTTGGAATCCATATTAACTCAAAGTTCAAGGCCACATTCAAAGTACATGAATGGGTAAGGAGAAGATATTGATATTATTTTGAGAGAATGTTCTTAACTTAGATGCTCAAAAAAAAAGAAACAAAAGAGCAACAGCTGACACGTGCTTATGTGTTCCAATATCTGAGAAATAACATAATGATTCAGAGGAGGATCATCTGACTTTTAGAAGGAGATTAAAACAACCCAATTCAGTTATGCATGTTTTCTGATAAGGCTAAGGAGGTTAAAAGGGATTTCCTGCTTTTCTGCTTTTCTCCAATTGGTCACCAAAAGAAACAATGTCTTAAATGGCAAAACTGACATTGATGCCTCATTAAGCCTGTTGTCCAGAAATAGACATTTTATAGTGATGAGAGTAACTGTGGTGACAAGGAGAACCAAAGAACGTCTAACCCTCGTGTTTCTGTTTTACTAATAGTTATTCTCTCTGTCTCTCTCTCTCTGTTCTCTCTGTCTCTGTCTCTGTCTTTCTCTCTCTCTGATGTGGTGTGTGATGTGCGTGTTACTGGTGACCGAGTCCAAGGTTTTGTACTTACCTAGACAAGCACTTTACCAATAAACCCCTTTCTCTCTCTTCAGTTTTTCACCTTTTTTTAAAATGTGTTTTTCAAACCTCTAGTTTTCTTTCTATATTTACTGTGTCATATATATATACTGTTAGATGGGGTTAGGCTATGATTTTATTGGCTCCTTCATATGCAGATCAAATAATGATGACTCAGTGTCATCATCTTGTACAACTTTGAACTGATCCTGCAGATGCTTGGGATCAGATCCTAACCTCCTCATTTTTTAAACCAGTGGCTAAGAGATGTTATGCATCCATGGGAAACTTCATGCTCAGTATATCATCTCCAAAAGTTAAACTAATTATGCTATTTTTAAAATTGTTATCCTGTGGTTAAATTCAAATTTATAGATATTATTAGATTTCCTTTTGCCATGGCAGCTAGATGATCTTCCTCTTTTCTGTGAGATGCTTACAGAAAAATTACATGTGTCCAGGCTTTCTGAGTTTTTCATTTGAGAGAGCTCTAAGATTTGCCTTGCTGTCCTGGAGTGTGGAGTGACATTATGATTATGCATTATTTTGATGGGCAGTTACTTTGAGGGAAATCTGCTCTGATGACTCAGAAGTGTAGGCCTTGAATTGATTTAAATTCTGCCAGTTGAATGGAAGCATTTTTTACATATGTACAGATGTTGACAGTCCATTCTTCCCTTTCATTATGTAATTTCAGGATCTAAGTCAGGTCCTAAGTTTTAACAGCAAACACCTTTGCCCATTTATCCATCTCATGTGCCATAAACCTTGTAATTTTTGTCCATGTGTCCCTAATTTAGAACTGCCCCCTCTGTGGGTACTGTGGGCATCCTGGTATATTATTATCTCTTTTTCTCATTCTTACTTTGCAGAAAGGTGTGCAGAGAATTCATATATTTATCCAATAAATACAGGCTGATATGCTGCTATGAAAAGTGACCAAAGTCCTTGGTATTCTAGGCTTGTGGTCTCAGTTTAGAGAAGAGCAGTGACCACTAGAAACTCACTGGGTGCAAGTTCAAGTACTATGGGAGCAACTTAGCTGAAGGCAAACAGGAAAACCTTGTGGATATAGTAGGATATGAAAGGTGAATTCTGAAAGAGCCCGCTGAACCAGCAAAAAGGGTAAATAAGAGTGTCTCAGATAAGCTGAAGCATTCTGGGCCTGAGGAGTTATTCTATGTACCATGTATCCAGCATATTCAAATTACTGGTTCGTGTAGAGGTCTTTTCAGATAATGGAACCTTTGCTTTGGTAGAGCTGGCTCTGGCTTGGCTCAATTCTGCATTGCTGACAGCACCTTGGGCTCTGTCTTCTACCTGATCTCGGGCTCCTACCTAGTGTCTCCTTCCCTACTGTATGTCTCTATTATTAATCATCCACCAGGGAAAGGATCAATTGCTTCCTCCGGTTACCCTGCCAGGTCCTGTAGCAGCAGAGTGATGGGACAATTTGCTTTCTCCCTGTCAGGCTCTGTTGCAAAGTGTGAGGGAAGCATTTCCTAAAAATCACTGTTTCCCCTGGAAAGTTTAGTTAACTCAGTGGAATGCATGATCTGCATGAGGAATCTTTCCTTTTATCTATAAGATTCCTTACCCCAAGCAGGATCCCCTTCCTATCAAATACAATGGGGTGAGCACCTACACTCAGCCTCACCACTTTCACTTTCTACAGTTGATGGTGGTGTCCAGTCACCTGGAGTGAGAATTCCATTCCTTCCATCCTCTCTCCAGCCTTGCATTTGTATGTAAAGTGTCCCCCCTTCTTTAGAGAAAGCAGTCTCATTTCTCTGTAAAATTAATATTTGTCTACTGGTTTTTGTCTCATTGTGGCTTCATGACCCTCAGTATGGTTTCTCTCCTAACCATTTCCTATCAGAAAATCACTCCTGTTCACTGACAGGTACTTGGGAGCTGAATATATATATTCTCTCCATAGTGCTTTAAGGAAAGAAAGAAAAGATGGAACGGTAAGTGTAAGAAGGAGGAAAGTAGAAAGGTAGGAAATGTGAGCCTGAAAGAGAAAGAGAAAGAGATGGGTAGGGGACAAACAGAGCAGCATAGTTTTTTGGGTCAAGCAATGACTGCCTCTCTTTCATTATCACTCACCCTAGCTTTACCCAGAATATTCTAAACAGACCAGTTGCTTAATCCCTGCATTTGGTTTTATTCTCCTTTTTGCTCTTTAACTGTCTTTTGATAGGCCATTGTCTATTAGCTTATCAAAGTGAGTTTTGTTATCATAATTGATTGGCTTTTACGGCTAGCTACTCCCTGCAACTCCCTTGAGGACTTGTTGGGGCTTTTGCTTAGCTTTTATTCCTGATTTTAAAAGGGGATGGGGTGGAAACATCTTTTTTTTTAAAAAAAAAAAAAAAAAAAGCAGTGATGTGGGACGTCTTTCTGTACACTGCAAATTATTATTCAACAATTCAGGAATTGTTTTGGCCTATGGCAAACCAGCTTTTAGTCAGGCAGGAAATCCAAGCATACATAAAGGGGAAGAAGGACAGAGTCAGGAGTGATGCAATGAACTGCCATCCAGAAAACAAGATGAAAAGTTCAGGTAAGTCACAACCTACTTGACAAGACAGATTAATAGAATGAGGTTGAATTAAGATGCAAGAAAGAGCTAGCTGGCAATCAACCTGAGCCATAGGCTGAATAGAATGTAATATATTAATTAATATTATAGCCTTTGTGCTATTAATTGGGGTTAAGCCACAGCGATGCTGTGGATGGGTTCAAACATCAAAGCTATGCCAGATAGGTCAGGTCAGAAACTTATTACAGCAAAGCAGGGTTGAGGAGATGGCCTGGTAGGTAAAGGGCTTACAGCAGAGTCCTGAGGACAAGAGTTCAGATTCCCAGAATTTAGGTAAAAATTAGGTGGGTGTGGCAGCCCACCTGTAGTTCCCATGCCCAGAAGGCAGAGATAGGAAATCCTAGGAGCAGGCTGGCTAGCTGGACCCATCATATAGGCAAACCCTAGATTCAATTGAGAGACCTTGACTCAGTGAGTATGATGGAGAGTTATTGAAAAAGAAAAGTTCTGAGCTTGGGTCTCTAGATGTATGTGTACATACTTGCACAAACACGCAAGCAGAGCTATTTTGCACAATGCACATACATATACATGAGGAATGAATAAATGAATTAATTGTTTTGTTCATTGTTGTTTCCCCCTTAGTCTTAAATGATTTCCCCAAGGTCTTCTAAGCTCATTTTCGTTAAGTCTCTAGGCTGAGAATTCCCACACTTTTTTCTTTAATGCAATGTATTTCAACCATTCACACCGCACCTTCCATTTGGATGCAACATTGCCCAAGCACTTCCTGTGCAGGGTACCCTCCTGCTCTTCTTCCTTCTCCTCCTCCTCCTCTTCTTCTGATTTCCCTTTCAGGTCTTGCTGAGCCCACAACTGGGCTTTACTGCTGGCTAAGAAGGCCAGGCAAACTGGCAGAAACTGATCATGCCCTTAGTCTCATGATGCCTTGAGTTGGGGGCCAGAAGAAATGAAAGTAAGAAAATGCCAAATAGAATTGATAATCCTACTAACAGCCTTCACTCATAGTAGAGAGAAGATGATTGTTGTTGTCTTTATAAAAGTCCTTCACTCTCTTTGCTAAAATACAAACCCAACACAGATTTGTGAGATGCTAACAGAACACCCATTTATAATCGACAAGCATCAACATCATGGGAAAGAGGAGGAAAGGGATGAATTCCACCAAGGAAGGTAGGGGTAGAGGCAGCAAATCTTTAATAAAGTTTTGGTGTAGGGTTTAAGTGGTGCTTAACACATGAATAGGAATGACATGGTGGAAAGCAGAGTCAAGGACTCTGGATAGGTAGACCTAAGGTTTTAAAGAAGGAGATTGTGGCCTGAACAGGCCTATAATAAATATAAAAGAACAAAGTAGTCTAGATTGTTCAGTCAAAAAGATACTTCCAAGTGAGATCTGCTACTGAGCAGATGCAGCACATGGGCATTATTTGGTGAGCCTTCTACTTTATTTAAAAATCTCGATTCAAAGGCATGTACTACCATGTCTGGCTAGGAACAGAATCTTAATCTAGACTAAAATTTAAAATGCTTTCATACAAACATCTAGAATAATATTTAATGAACAAAAAACTGGAGCTGTGGCCTAGCTATTGCTACACACAATTAACCATTAGACATGTTTTTCTTCAAACTACAAATAGAAATTAAAAAGAAACAACATCTTACCTGCTGTAATATTACAGTCTGAGATCTAGGATCTCCAGTTCAAAAATTATGAAAGCTCCTGTGTATAAGTAACTTACAATTACACATAGACAACCATAAACAAAAAGAGACAGACAGACAGAGAGAAAGAGACAGAGAGACAGACAGACTGAAAGAAAAAAAGAGAGACAGAGACAGGTAGAAGCTCAGAGGAGCCCTTTATCTGTCTCCCTTTGTTCTAAGAAAAAATGTTTAAAAAGTTCCCAGTTAAGAGTTCAGAGCATTTTATGGTCATTGTAACCTAAAGGGTAGACTCTAGAATATACTTTCAACACTTGCTTTCATTAGCTGAACAGGCAGAGTTGAGAAACAGAGGAGAGCCACCTACAGGTCCTGAGTCTGATGGCAGCTCGGAGCCTGGTACAGCTTTACCACATCCAGGTATTGACTCGGTCTCCGAATACTTATTATTTAAATTCACCCAGGGTATAGTGTTAAATGTTCAGTCTAAATTGTACCATTTGTCGTCCAGATGACACATTTACTGAACCTGTACTCAATGCAGGGAAAGACAAATATTACTTTAATCATTTATTTGACATAACGATGCTTCTGAAAAGTAATACTTATTAAGGTGCCATAAATACAATTTTACTTCAGATACCCTAGAGAAGTTCACAATTAAAGAAGCCTAATGACAGACTTCTTTTATTTTCTACTTTCTTATGATCCTTTTATTATGAGGCTATCAATGATGTGCCATGCTCATTCTAGGCTGATGACTTCTGAAGGACCCTCGCTAATTCCTTGTCTGCAAATGAATCTATTACTGTCATTAATATATGACCTTTATGAGAATAATAGAAAAACATTTTTTCAATATAATTTTATTAAGCTAGCTTTTAACAAATGATAAGATAGGCTTATCTTTCTTTAGCTCTTGATTTATAGTTTGTACTAAATTTCTATAATTCCTTTGGATTAATATTTCCCTGTGTTAACTCTTTACAATAAAGTATAATGAACAAAAATGAATTTACAATGGTTGGATGGTCACTCTCAATTTTCAACTTGATGAGATCAAGAGTCACCTAGGAGATAAGCTTCCAGACACACTAGCAAGTGACTATCATTATTAAGAAAATGAAATACCATCTTAAACACCAGCCAGGAAGCATCTTCATTTAGGACATAGGACATAGACATAAGAATACTACCTTAACTGTGGGCAGAACTCCTAGATGGTAAAACATGAAGAAAGTGGGCTGAGGGTAGCATTTCTTGCTCTCTGTCTTCATTTGTACATGTTACCAACTGCATCAAGTCCCTGCTGCCTTGACTTTCTGGCCACAACTGATGGCAACTTTGAACTTTGAGCTGAAATAAACACATTATCCTGTAAGGTGATTTTGTTCGACAATTTTTTTTATAGCAATAAGAAAAACCAAGACAAATGACTACTTTTGTATAATTTTAAAACTTAGCACCTATCATAATTTTGCTTATCATTCTACCTACGCACCTGGCATGACAGGTAGGTAATTTTGTTTACTATTAAGAATGCCAGAATATGCTTCACTTTCTTAGCTTAGATTCTGAAAATGGTGATGTTACAGTCAGTGTTCAAGTCTGGGTTAGACTTGACCTCTGGTAACATCAATATTTGAAAACCTCAGTTTCCTAAGGAGATGTTGGGTCAGATGCCTTACCAAAAAATAAATAATTAAATAAATCTAATTGTTTGTAATTCTAGGACCCAGTTCTTGTTTCTTCCTAATCTGCTCTATAATTTGCAAAATTGTCAACAGAAGGACTATTTTAGAAAATGTTTCAAATGTATCTAAACATTTTTTATAACAGGATAAAGAGAAGTTTCTCATGCTTGGCTTTGAACTTTGCCTTAAAGTTTTACTGTCAGTGTTTTCAGTTTAAAGGATTTTATCCACTTAGCTCGATGTTCAGCTATTTCTGTTCACCTATACAGAAATATATGTTAATTAATACCTATAATTATAAGTATTAATAATGTATTTTGTGGTGATATATTTTATATTTAATAAAATTATCCTGGAATATCAGAGAATAGAATCACCCACAGTCAGGCCATGAGAGTCAGAGAATGACAAAGTGGTGACCTACACCTTTAATCCCATCACTCAGGAGACAGAGATCTTTCTGTATTTCTGTGAGTTCAAGGCCTAACAACCAAACAGTAGTAGCTCACACCTTTAATCCTAACTCTAGGATTATGATGCAGAGTTGAACAGGGAGTGAAGCAACAGGGCAGGGAAGATATTTAAGGCAGGAGGAGCAGAGATGAAAGCATTCTGTAGGAGCGGTGAGCCAGGCAGAGGACCCTTGAAGGAAGACAGCATTTACCCTATTCAACCTGAAAAGTTGGCTAGGTGAGAATTGATTGTAGTCTGTTTCTTCTCCCAGATATTTCAGCTTATTCCCAATATCTGGCTCTAGATTTTCATTATATGCTAACAAAAATTTGTGCAATAACAACTACTATATTATAATTTCTTGGTTTGGGAGATGTTTTACAGTAATCTTCAGAATGTAATATAAGAAATCGATAATAGGGCTGGAGAGATGGCTCAGCAGTTAAGAGTACTGGCTGCTGTTCCAGAAGACCCAGGTTCAATTCCAAGCACCAACATGATAGCTCACAACTATCTATAATTTTAGTCCCAGGGATCTGACACCTTCACACAGACATACATGCAGGCAAAACACCAATGCTCATAAAATAAAATAAAATAAAATAAAATAAAATAAAATAAAATAAAATAAAATAATAAAATAAAATAAAATGAAACCTTAAAAACGAATTACATAATAACCACAATGAAAAGATATCTTTACATTCCAATGGAAAAATGGTAAACTGGCAAAAACCAGAAACTATATACTTGAAAGTATCAGCTTGAAAACTGATATTGTTGAAATAAACAAAAGTTATACAGATTCAGAAAAAAGTAAGCAAGAAATACTCAGTAATTCTGAGATGAAACCAAAAGAAGGTCTTTCCAAAGTCGAACAAGTTCATTGGTTAATTTTTTTGCCAAAACAAGTACAGATTCTTCTCCCTCTACTGAAGTCACAGGCTTGGTATAATTTACGAGGAGAGAAAGGGAGTTAGATTAGATGTTTCTCACCAATATCCTAAGTATCTAGAAGGATTCCTCAGGCAGCACAGCATGGCCACTGTGAGAGTGTCCCCACAATTAGTACAGAGTGGAGATGGACCTGGAGATAGAGGTCCTGTACAATGAGTAAGAGGGTATGCAAAATTTTCCTTTTTCATTTATTCAAGTATACCAAGATGACAAGACAGGAAGGAAATCTGCACTTTTTTTTTTTTTAAAAAAAAAAAAATCTCTGAAAGTGGCTCAAGTCTTATACCATCGTCCCGTTCCAGTTGTCTTGCGGACCTGACTGACTTCACTTATAAAAGCTCATCATCCTGGTTTTTCCCTGGCATCCTTTCAGGGCTGCCCGACCACGTGGTACAGTTACTCATTCTCTTGACTTCTGTTCAAGTCTTCTTAATCCTCTCTGGCCCAACTTTCTCTTTGCCTCTGGGCTCCAGACCTTCAATTTTGTCGAGTGTCTTCACTAAACATGTAATTATATTTTCCAACCCCCTTAGAGATGCAAACCTTTTTTAAGGTCCCTCATCAATTTTACAACTTAGAAATGTCTCCCAGTCATCTCTGAAATTTAGTCACTACAGGAGACAGCAGCTGTGTGGCCCTAACTTTGTTCTAAGTTACCCGAGTGACTTTTTCACAGCAGCACAAGAAAGTCTACTTTTCTTTGAGGTAAAGTCAGAAAACATGAATAGTCTGTGTTCTCCCAACTCCAACACAGAACTCCCCTGGCCTTCACTTTAGTGAAATTGCCACTAAGTTCCAGCCTCCCTTCAGGCTACTTTGTCTATTTAATCTTGTCTAGTGAACTTTTTTTAAAAAAATACTTTCAATTTTCTCCCTGAATTAACATTTTTATTTTAAATGAGATATTAGAAAAAAGGTCAACCAGATCAGTAATTTAAAGTGTGTGTATGTTATTGTTTGTGTGTGTGTGTGTGTGTGTATTTATACCATAGCATGAATGTCCAGATCATAGGACAATTTGAAGGAGCTGATTGTCTCCTTCCACTAAGGCCCTGTTCTTAGCTCTAACCATTCACATAAAATCTCCTGCAGAATATAAGAAACTACTGCCAGTTTCCATGCACAGAAACTGTGATTTCAGTTGTCTAAAGATGAACTAGAATTTTGAAAATCTTGGTTGATTTTATTTTGCAGTGGTCTGAATCACTGCCTAAGGTTCTCAGAGCTTTGTTTTTATTAAATCAACTTCTATTTCTGGATTTGGCAGGCATTTTCGGGAAAACCACTTCCTGCCAGGCACTACTATCACTTAAAGGAATGTGGCAAGGTTTCTGCCATGCAAGAAGATCTCAAAAAAAATGGACAAGCAGAATATTCATGCAAATAAAGTCAAAAATAAAAATTCATCCAGGGTGAGACAGAAACCCAGGTGAGTCATCAATTAAAATTCTCTACAGATTATGTCTGAATTCATTAGGCTAATGTGTGTGCACAGAGAATACTGTAAGAAGATTCTAGATAAATAATAGGAACAAACTTTAGGGATCAGAATACCACCATTTGCTTAATGTCCTCAAGGCATTTGGTGATGCTCCTGTTGCTGTCACTACCACTGTCACCTCATTGGTCTAGACTGACCACACTTTTTGAGAAGGACTCATATTTATTGTCAACATTTTCTCTTTTTTTTTGAAAATCTGTGCCCAAATCAATGCACATCAACACTGATTTACTTGGAAATAACAAAAGGTATTTTGTAGTAATATAAAATATGGTTGGTCTGGAGAATAGGATCAGGCTATTGTTCCTAATTAGTTTGTTTTTTCCTTTTTTCTTTTTCAAAAGGTTTTTTTTTTCCATGTCTATCACTGTCCTCCACCCTTCCCTCCTCCCAGTTCTTTTCAGTCCTCCCTCAGCCACCCCTAACCCCATCCCCCCATCCATTCTTCAAGGAGGGCAAGGAGTCCCACGGTGGGTCAGTTCAGGATAGCATATCCAGTTGAGGTAGGTCCGAGTCCCTCATCCCAGTATTAAGGCTGGGTTAGGTGTTCTTCTGTAGGGAATGGGCTCCAAGATGTTAGTTCATGCACCAGGAACATAGTCTGATCCTACTGCAAGAGGCTCCACAAACTGCCTATGCCATTTGACAGTCAGCTACCTTTGGTGGGTTTAGTTCCTTTCCATGATGGTTCCTTAGCAGTTGTTTCTGATTCAGTGAGCTCCCTAAAGCTTGGGTCAGCTTTCTCTTATTGACTTTCTCAAAGAACCAACTCTTTGATTCATTGATTCTTTGTATTGTTCTTTTTGTTTCAGTTTTATTGATTTCAGCTCTAAGTCTGATTAGTTTTGTGCAGGGTGATAGATATGGATCTATTTGCACTCTTCTATATACTACCATCCAGTTATGCTATTTGTTGAAGATACTATCTTTTTTTCATTGTATATTTTTGGCCTCTTTGTCAAAAATCAAGTGTTTATAGGTGTATGAATTAAGGTAGAGGGTTTTATGCCAGTACTATTTAGTACTGTAGCTCTATAGTATATCTTGAAGTCACGGTTGATGATGCCTCCTGAAGTTCTATTGTCAAACAGAATTATTTTGACAATTCTGGGTTTCTTGTTATTTCATATGAAGTTGAGTATTGTTCTTTCAAATTCTGTAAAAAATTGTGTTGGGATTTTGATGGGAATTCCATTGAATCTGTGGATTGCTTTTTGTAAGATTGCCATTCTAGCCCGTCCACTGGGATAGGATTACAGGTGTGTGTGGTTATATCCAACTCGTTCTGAAAGCCCATTCCAGGAACATAGGAGATCTTCCCATTTTCTGATAGCTTCATCAATTTCTTTCTTCAACGACTTAAAGTTCTTGTCAAACAGGTCTGTCACTTCTTTGATTAGAGTTACCTCAATATATTTAATGCTATTTGCAGCTATTATAAAGGGTAATGTTTCCCTGATTTCCTTTTCAATCCTTTTATCATTTTGTATAGGAGGGCTATTGATTTTTTTTTTAGTTAATCTTGTACCCTGCTACATTGCTTAAGGTGTTTTTTTAGCTGTAGGAGTTCCCTGGTAGAATTTGGGAGGTCACTTATGTATACTATCATATATCATCTGCAAATAGAGATAGTTTGGTTTTTTTCTTTCCAGTCTGTATCCTCCTAATCTCCTTTTGTTCTCCTATTGCTTTAGCTAAAACTTCTAGAACTATATTGAATAGATAAAGGGAGAGACAGTAGCCTTGTCTTATTCCTGACTTTAGTGAGATTGCTTTGGGTTTCACTCCATTTAGTTTGATCCTGGCTGTTGGCTTGCTGTATATTGCTGTATATTGTTCAGGTATTTTTCCTTCATTCCTGATCTCTCCAGGACTTTTATCATAAAGCACTCTTGAATTTTGTCAAAGGCTTTTTCAATCTAGGGAGATAATCTTGTGTTTTGTTTCTTTCAGGTTATTTATATGATGAATGACATTGACAGTTTTTCATATGTTGAACCATCCCTGCTTCTCTGGACTAAAGCCTACTTGTTCATGGTGGCTGATTTTTTTTTTTGATATGTTATTGAATTCAGTTTGCCAGTATTTTATTGGGTGTTTTTGCATTAATGTTCATGAGGAAGACTGCTCTGTAATTCTCTTTCTTTGGTGCATGTTTGAGTAGCTTGGGTATCAGGATAACTGTAGCATCCTACAAAGAGTTTGGCAATGTTCCTTCAGTTTCTATTATATGGAACAGTTTGAGGGGTATTAGTATTAGTTCTTCTTTAAATGTCTGGCTTTTTTTCCCCCCTTGGGAGACTTTTAATAACAGCTTCAATTTCCTTGGGGGTTATAGGTCTATTTAGGCCATTTATCTGGTCTTGATTTAATTTTGGTAAATGGTACCTAGAACCCAGATTGGACCAAAAGAAGTTCCTTGTTTCTAATTTTGAAACAAGTTTTTACTACAGGAAGCTGATCTTCCTGCCTCCACTTTTAAAGCTCTAGGATTACAGGTGTGTGTGGTTACATCCAACTCGTTCTGAAAGCCTGTCAGCATACATAAGGGCACATTGAGGGCTGCTAATTGAATTTCTGATTTCATTCATGTATGAATTTACTTAGTCTTGCCAAACTATTTTAGAAATGATAGGTTATTTGGCATAAAAATTATAAAGCTACTCAGAAAAATAAACCCAAAGTGCAGCAGATTGGATACGAAAGATCAATTGGTCAACAAGTCCCTGGTTGACTTCTTTCCTTAGGAGGACTGGCTAGAATTCTAACAGCTTACAGATGTGGAGGTGCTCAGTGCAGCTATCACAAGGAGTGTCAACAGAGGATGGCAGTCTCACATTCACGAACCATCACAGAAAGACTAATTGAGCCCTTGACATGACAAGAAAGACAACCCTGGGGATGTGACATGTGTTACCTCTGAAGTCTAAAGTGACAGCTCACTCAAGTGTTTCACTTTCACAGCACAATTTTAGAGCATTTAGAGTTGCTTTCTTTAGTGCTATGCTGGAATAACCCCTGTGTGTTATCTCCAGAGGCCTTTTAAATGCAAAGAATTTATTCAAAGATCTTTTTAGGCAAGAAAGATCTCAGGTGCCTCAAGCTACAAGAATATTTTAAAACAAAAACTAGTGAAACAGGAAATGTCCTTAATTACATATCAATTCTCCAGAGACAGAGATTTTAGTAAGCCCACCCACTGGGATGGAATCTACATAGCTAATAGATTTCTAGAGAACTAATTTGAAAGGAGACCAACTCCATCTAAATTTATATAGACGGGATAAAACCCAGAGTCTTCCTCATTCCCAAATGACCACAAATAACTTCAATAGAACCAATGCCAACGTAGCATAATCTCTCATGTGATTATGAGGTAATAATTAAATGGTCTTGAACTTTAGGCCCCTATTTTCAATAGTTTATGAATGAGAATTATTTGATTTAAACTACAATTAACTCTACATATGTATTACAACACATCTAATTAAGGTAAACTCTGTCTTTGAGCCACAGCAGAACCTGAGAGACAGGTTTGAATGAAGAATATAAATGCTGAAACTCTAGATGTATTTTTAAAATTATTCTTTTAAATTATTTTTAATTATTCTTTAAGTTAAAAACATATAAAGAATAAATATCTTTTCTTTGTTCCTAGAGCTCTTATGAAAAACTCTACTGGCTGTAGCTTATGTCAGGTCAGAGACAGGAAAACCATGAAGTCATTGAGTTTAGGGGAAGCCAAAGCTATCTTCTGAAGTCATTAAAATTTAACTTTTATTAATGAGGAATTATAATATACAGGCTATCTCTCTGGAGCAGAAGCTCTAGCTATTTCCTAAATCTTACCCAGAAATTTCTCTGAAGCAGTTGCTAGGGTGTATCATCTAATAAGACAGAGAGTCAAATAAACTATTTTGTGTGTGTAATCAAGAGGAAAGGCTGCTTTCTTCTTTATCCAGATGCATCCACGAAGTGGAAGCAGCCATCATATTAAATAATCACAGGCACTATTCTGTTTTATTGTGTTTAGTTTTGTGTTGACCGAGCACCATTCAGACAATTTAGCTCACCAAAGACCTTCTTGATCACTGAGTGCCCTAGGAAGGAACCTTCTGATCCTGGACTGTCCTGGTTTCTCAGTCAGTCTGCTTTTGACCCTAAGGAGCTAGTCTTATAATAAAATTAAATAAATAATAAAATTAAGACTGGGGAAACCCCCAAAGTACGAATCTGCCCATTCCTGTAATCAATGGGAATTTGCACCCCTTGAGGGTGACCTAAATAGTTCTACCTCCTTAGATGTAACTTAGAAATTACAGTCTATTTCTGTTTGTCTGTCTGTCTGTCTGTCTGTCTATCATTTTCCCATCTATCTATCTGACACAGGGTCTCTCTATACGACCTCGAATGTCCTGGAACTATGTAGTAGCATGAACTCAATGATATCCACTGTGTCTGCCTCGCAAGTGCTGGAATTAAAGGAGTGTGCCACTATGCCCTGTTGGAATTATGCTTTTTAGTTTAACAAGATTGTGGTGACATGTCTTGATTGGCTTGCTTGACTCTCTTCCTCCTCCTATATAAATCTGAATCAGCAGATATGTGTAGTAGGCATACATTGTTAGTTGAAGCTCAGTACTATATTTGGCTTATAGTTGTTAACAGTGTTGATAAGTCCTCAATTAGAAATATTATCTTTAGGAAAAAGTTCTCGCAGAACTGTGTATGATGTCACAAAAACCAGATTATTGGGGGACATTTGATCACACTGTGGACTCCAAGTTTGTATTTGTGTTAATTAAATAAAATTAACCCTGGGTCACAGATTGAGTTAGCAACTAGTTGATAGAAAGTAAGCATGTAGCATCAGAGGGCATCTAGAAGAGAGAGAGAGAGAGAGAGAGAAAGAGAGAGAGAGAGAGAGAGAGAGGCACAGGAAATAGTCGGGAGGGGTCTTGAGTGGTGTGGTCTTTTCTGCTTTGGTGGAGCAAAAGGACGGGTTTCTTGGGAGACACTAGCAAGGAAAGAAGGCTAGCTAGAAGCCTCTCAACTTCTCTGAGCTAGCAGGTTTTCACCCTAGCCATCGGGTTTCGACTTTTATTTGTAAATAGAACAATAGAGATTTAAAGTTACATTTAGCATCAGTGGCAGAGCTAGGGCCTATGAAACAGAATTCCTGCCAGGCTATGGCCTGAGTGGCTGGGCCACTGTCAGAGAAGCAGGTAGGTAACTGCAGAGTCACAGTTGCTGGCTGAAATAGCAGTAGATTAAGGTGCAGCCACTGTGCTGAAGTTTAAACACCAGACCCCAGAATGTAAGGAGGCCTTCCAGTTGTTTGACCAGAAAGGCAATCACAAAATCCTGTAAAGCCAGTGTGGGAATGTCATGAGGGCCCTGGGCCAGAACCCTACCAAGATTAAGGTGCTCAAGGTCCTGGGGTAATCTAAGAGTGAAGAGATGAATGTGAAGGCACAGAACTTTAAGCTCTTCTTGCCCATGCTTCAGACTGTGGCCAAGAACCAAGGAACATATGAGGATTATGTTGAAGGCCTTTGTATGCTGACAATGGAGAAAATAGTAGCATCATGGGTGCTGAAATCTGTCATGGTCATGCCACACTGGGTGAGAAGACCAACAGAGGAAGAAGCAGAAATGTTGGCAGTCAGGCATGAGCTCAGCAATGGTGGTATCAACTCTAATGAGCTTGTTGGGGTGGTACTGAATGGATGAGGTCATTCCCATGTCCCAAGCCTGTGCCTTGTCCAGTGTGAGATATCTGTGTGGTCCCATAGACTTCTGGGCTTCTTTATCACAATTCCTTGCCCAGCTGGCCTCTTTTGGATGTTTGTCTTCACCAAATAAATTTGCTTTCACCACTCACCACCCTGTGCCCCCACATACATATACATACTCAAATTGTGTTCTTTTTCTTCCTGGAAGCACACCTCAGTTCTCCCTTTAGAATCCGTTATAGTTGAGTAGTTCCACAGAGATGGATTGTGCTGACAGAATGCAGACGGGAGTGGTATGCACAGCATTTCTAGGTCAGGCACATAGATACTTCCTGTATGGTGTTTTTGTTTGTCAATTTTTTTCGTATCCAAGGCTCCCATGGACAGACAGAACCTGGAGGTCTTAGAGAACAGAAGAGCTACCTAATGCCATTGCACCCATGAAACAAAAGATATATGTGTATAAATAAGAAGTGAAGGGAGAATATGTCAAACTACTACATTACCTTTTTAAAGATAACTTAGTTTCTCTGACTCACACAGAAATTTGGATAAGGAATAGGAGTCCCTGTAATATTATCTGAAAAGACACAATTGACTTGGCTGTGTCTGAATGATGCAAGGTAAGAGGTTCCAGTTCCTTAGTGACTGTCAGCTCAGAAGGCAGGCTGTTGCAAATGAGAGCTAGGAAATAGGCTGGAAAACATATCATCAGCATAGCTGGTTGTTAATGAATGCCTTTACTAAGACACTGGAGGAAGAAAGTGAGCAAGTTCACATTAGATTTAGCTATTTTTAAGCCCTTTTAAGCAAGATTTTGATTGGAAAATCCAGAAAAACCAGAAGAGAATTTAGATCCTATGCAATCCTCCAAATGATAACATCTTGTAGATTCCATTACCCAGGAATTTGTACACTCTTCACTCACACGCAGCATAAACAAGTATCAAAAAGTACAATGAGATTTGAAGCTCCCTCACCCAAGTGTTAGCCTGAACAAGTCAATGCTCCTTTAAGCAATAAATCTGTATACTTACTCTATGGATTTATCTTAGTTTTAATTAACTTTATCATCATTTGTTAAGCTTATAATGGACTACTCATTATGTATTATTATAAACTGAGAACTTGAAATATTTTTACTTAAAAATATTTATTTTATTTATTAAAGGCAAATGTTTCATTCTAACATATTTCTGGAACAGGAGTTTCTGAGTCAAATGATGACTATATTATTGCAATCATTCAAAAACCTGTTTTCTGATAGCAATGTGTGAGAATACATATTAAATTTAATGTAGAATGACCTTCAAACTTGTTTCTTTGCTTTGCCTCCTAACACCTGTTTTCCAGAGTTTATCTGCTTTTCAGATTATTAACATGCAAAAATGTAAACTAGACCACATCAGCTTGCTGAATAAAACCCCTTCCCATGTGTCTGTGTCTTCACCACTACACCTGCCCTGTTCACTGCAGCACACACACACACACACACACACACACACACACACACACACACACACGCCCGAGCACACCTCTTTCAGTCACTGTCTTGAAGAAATCTGACTTCTTTCTCAGGGCCTCTGCATCTGGCTAGCAATTCTTTCTTCCCGTGCATTCATCATTTCACTTCCTCATCTCTTGTGTCAATGCTGCTCGCAGGCATAGTAGTTTCTCACAGATCTGAAGTATAAGTTTTTCCTTTCTTTATGAGGTCACTCTTTCACATTCTAAAAAGACTTGTCAAGCAGTCTTATCTTAATAACCTGTTCATAGGCGAGATACATCTCCTAATCCGTGACTAGAAGAAGTTCACTTACAACTTCCATTGTTAGACATGTTAAAGGACCTCATGCATGGTGGATGGTCCATCAAGAATTGTGGAAGGACAGAAGCAAGGAAGGAGGGAAGGAAGGAAGGAAGGAAGGACCCATCCAAGGTTTGCGCAGAAAACCATACCCCAAAATGATAAATAATAAAACAAGACAATAAATAAAGCAATAGCAACAACAACAGAAAACAAGGAAATAAACCCAGGAAGAGGCTCTCTGAAGAGGAAGCTTGCAGGCCAGCTTCTGCTCAGTACGATGAGGGTTACCTGAGTTCTTCCATATGTCTTCCAACTATGGCCCTCATCTTCTGTACTGCACTGGAAGAAAGGGTGGATGGATCTGAGGGGCAGATCCCAAGGCAGAGGATTCCAGCACTTGACCCACCAAGATGACTTTCTGAAAGCTGCTTTCCCTTTGCCATATACAGGCAGGCAGGGGAAAATAGCCACTTAAAAAGGAACTGCAACATTTTCTGTTTACCAGACTGGGCTTCATTTAAACAGCTTTTCACAAATGAACTTTAAAAGAGCCCTGGAAGTCTACACTGTCACTGTCAATAACAATGCAAAGCAGACACATCAGAGAGGTGAAACAGCTTGTTATTGTTATACAGATTATAATGATTACAATGATTTACAGAGCTGGAATAAAATTTAATTTCAGAGTCTGTATTTTGAGACCTTTCTGAAAATAAGATTATGGAGATAGAGATCAGCAGCGTTAGAATCAGAGAGACAGGTATTTTAATATTTTAATATTGTAAGCATTTTAATGCTTAAAAATGCTTCAGGGGGTTTGTCTTTAAGAATGCTGACCAGAGGTCAGTCCTCAGGGCACTAGAAGGAAGGAATCAACTCCTATAACTTGTCCACAAACACACACTCACACTTTTTAAAAAATAAAAAAGTTGAAAATTAAAAAAAAAAAATCTGATGCCTTAGATGACATACATAAGGACAAGCTGTCACTGAAGTACTGAAGAAAAGACAACTATTAAGGACTTTATCCTCTCAGTTTATGTAATATTTTAAAATCAGTATCTGCCAGAAATTCACCCTCCACAAGTGACATTGTCAATCACTAGATTTATTAACATACGCAGATTTCCAGGCAGCTATTTATCATTTTAACAATGAATGTCTGGGGACACAGTACTTTAAGACAATTATCTTTCAACTGGAACAATGTGAGCTGTAAATGTCTCTTTGTATTGTAGTAAAACTTGAAAAGTACTAAATGTGAGACAGATAAAACCCCAAGAACATCCACTCGCAAATGCTGGGTGGGACACAAGCTAGAGAAAAGAATTTGAAGTTGATCTTGAAAGTACAACTGAGTAGTTTCTCTAAGAATAGCTTATAGTTTGGATAGTTCCTTTTTCTTCTGCAGTGTGCCTCTACACTTATCGTAAGAAATTACAGATCACATTGCAAACCTCCTTTCTGTCTAATCATTATGGCGCCTTTGCATGACAGGGATCATTCTATCACGGACTTTCTAATATTAGGTTAAAATTACAGCTGAAAGAATTTGTAGAAAGGCTTTATGAGTTTCAGGCTGTATCCCGTGGTAAATGTGTAGGTGTAGACACGATTGATTTTATTTAACAACAGCTTGCTTTTGTTCCTTAACTTGGGTAATGGGTTTTTTAAAGAGTTGCCTGATAAAATACAGCTGACCTAGTTAAATAGGATTTATTTTTTCAGATAAAACAAAACAGAACTTTTATCTTAAGCATATGGCATGCAGTATTTTGGACATATTTAAAACACTACTTCACTTTTAACTATGTTTTGTCTTTTTATGAACTTCATCTTGAATCGCGTTTGTTGTTTGCAAATCTATCTTTAATTTGCCTTTGAGGTTAAAATTCTTTAGTAGAGACTGTCGGATCTCTGGGTAAAGGCCGTTGGCTCACTCAAATACAGGCTTCAGCTATCCTTACTAGAAGATTTTCTGCAGAATGCATAAAGATCAGTCTCTGAACGCATTATGAACCAGGCTGAGGTCTGTAAAACTTTCTCCTAACAGCAAGCCGACTTCCCGGTCAACTGGAAAAGCTGCCGCTAAGGTTTTGCGCACGCGCACAAGAACTTTGTGAGCGAGCGGCTCCGCCCTCTGGAAAGTCACGTGGGCGAGTCCTAGCTTAGCCTATGGTCGGGGTGTGTCATGTGATCGGGGTCTTTGCTTGTCCGGGATGGAGGCGGAAGAGGGGACGCTGTTGTGGCGGCTGCAGAAGCTGCCTCCCGAGCGGGGCGCCCCGGTGAGGGGTTGCAGGGAGGGCATGGGAGGACGGGGTTGGGACCCCTAGTCCAGGTTCCTGGGGACAGAGTGGCGGCTCAGGGACTCTGCATGCCACCCGGGGCCTGGGTGCGAGTGGAATTGCAGCTAGAAAGCTGTGTTCGCGAGTAGGTCATTCATTCTTTGAGATCAGACCTCCCGAACGCACCTGCGAATCCTTAATAGGTGTTACAGAGGTGCTGTGAGACTCTGGAACCAACTCCTAACCAGAAGATAACAGGCCACCAAATTCTTTTAGTGTGGATAAGAGGTGATGACAGCCGCCGAAAACAAACTCACTGGCAAAGCCAGGCTTGTGGGGACCAGGGACAAACAGCCAGGCTTTCCCTGCAGCATACTCTGGGTCCAGGCTCCTGTGAAATTGTTCCTTTGGCACCCAGTCATTGCCCATGCCAAGCTTCTTTTCTAAGTCTCAGTTATGATCCTCCTTCCCAAACTCTGCTCAGGTTCTAGTGGGGATAGTGTAGATGAAGTTGAAAGAAATAAAACTTCACTTTTTCCGTTGTCAAGAAAATGCATTGTAAACATAATCTTTGATTTTGCAAAGGAGGACAGTGAAATGTCAGCCGCATGTTTGAGTAATTGCTAGAGGTTTCCAGCCAGCCAGGGCCAGAGCCAAAGCTGAAAGCCCACACTCTGTTATGTGGACCGAGTTCTAAACTTTTATACCTGCTGTTGTCCCTTGTAGAGATGGCAAAAACTTTCCTACTGTATGTAGATGACCGTGTTCGCTACATTTCTGAGTGGAGCCAGCCATCTCCTTCCCCGGTCTGCACCTTCTGCCACAGCTGTAGTAGAGAATCCCTTGTTTGGGGTCTCAGCTCCTCTTTCCTGCTTTGGTCCCTCTAACCTGGTTTTGTTTTAGTGGCCCCAGCCTCCTTACCCAGCCACTCCATCTAGAAAAACATCCTTGAACTTCCCCCTTCAAACTTCTTTACTTGTTCTCCATCTCCGCCTCTATAGCTCCCCACGATCTTATTTCTCCCCACTCCCAATATCTTGGCAAAGTCTTGGGAAAATAATGTAAACACTTGAAAGGTGAGCACGTGTTAAAGCCTTGCCTCATCTCTTTTGTATGCAAGGCCCTCCATGATTTGGAACCTACTCACCTTTTCACAAGTCTTGGGCCCCTTCACCCTCCTCTTAGTAGCTGTAGTTCCCAAACCTGTTATTTAGTTTCCATTCTGTGTGTACTCATTGCTTATGGCTGAAAATGTCTGCCAGCTACTCATCTTTTTAACATAGTCATTTTCTTTCTCTGTGTCCCTCCCTGCTAGGAATATTCTTATATCCACTCTTCCATATCTCAATCCATTATTTATATATGCACTTTTTTGGGTAACAGATGTGAGCTCCATTATGGTAGAGCATTACCCACAGTTTCTTCACTTGTAAAATGAGAGCAGTCACAATGCTTACCTCACAGAGTTGGAAGGAATATGGGAATAGTGCTTGGTACGCACATAGGGGTTCATTGAAAAGGGTAGCTATTACAGGTTTTTTGTTGTTGTTGTATTTCCATTCTGTATAATAAATGCAACGAACTGTTCATTACATAGTTAGGAATAAACAAAAGGCAACATTTTAATTTTTTCCAGTTTTGAGTTTTTGGTGTTATCTTATCATAGGACAGCATGGGAAAAGAAATACATGTAAAACCTTGGGATGAATTGAGTATTTATGGCACATAAACATACTGTCTTACTGCATTAGCCAGTGTGTGGAGGTGAGTCAGAAATTACTCATCAGTGTGGTGGTAGTAGGGGAGAGTTACTGCTTATCACCATGGTGTGGATTAAGATATAAGAGCATCAGTGTTGAATTCAGAGGCTTGAACTGTGGGTGTAGTGATAACAGCATTAAGAACAATAAAGGCAGACTCATGGTCTCCAGACTCATCTGTCTTCCATGGTCGAGTTTCTTGTATGTAATTCTTATGACATTGTGAGGACAGAGGACATTTTTCTCTTACATTTGAATAGTAGAAAGTTTAAATGGAACTGTGAGTTATTGGAACTGGGAGGCATACTAACCAGTTCTGTCTCAAATTCAGTCTTCATGTTTTGCTTAGTTGACCTGATTTCTGTTGCTGTTTTTGTAGAGTGAAGGGCCTATAGAAGAGGAAAGATGATCAGGGCTTTCTCAGAGCAACATGGCGTGAGCAGGAAAGTGAGGAGGCAAAGCAAAGTTAAGTGAGAAGAGCCCCAGTGTGGGGCTTGATATGACAGTCATACTTTGTTGGTTATGGTTGGAAATGATGCTCTAGGAGCCTGAAGGAAACTTAGTACTAAACATACTATTTCTATTCAAGAATTTTGGAAAAAACAACAGTGTATCTTTAATATTAGTTTCTGAAGATAGATATCAGAAAGGAAAATCTGAGATTTAGCTGAGTTTGGTATCTTAACACCTGTAACTCCAGTACTTGGGAGGGTGAGACAGGAGGATTGCCATTTTTTTTTTTTTTTTAAGCCTTGAGGTATTTTATTTATCATTAAAGTTATACAAGTTTTTTTTTTTTTTAATTTAAACATAACCTACCTACTCATCTTTTTTTTTGTTTTGTTTTGTTTTTATTTTTTTTCTTTATTTTGTATTTATCAAAAAAAACAGTAAAAAGAATTTAAAATGCAGAAGAGTTAACAATAACTATACAGAGGATAAGAATCATAAGCATGGCTTATCAAGGGTAGAAATACAAATAAGATTGCTACACATATATTTTCTTTGTGTTCAGCTTTCCCTATATATCCTTATTCAAGGTCTCTTCCCC